>JAPMOR010014429.1:63299-257559 GCA_026543865.1 Argiope aurantia
GTGTGTGTGTGTGTGTGTGTGTGTGTGTGTGTGTGTGTGTGTGTGTGATATGCTTCGAAGAAACAAGCATCGAGTACTTTGACACTTTTTGGCTATAGTGCGGTACAGCATACCGAATAGAAAAAGCAGAAAGCCTGGGTGACGAATAAGTAACCTCGATCACTCTCCATTTTGAGGCTTCCTCTGATTCATATATATTATAGAATTATGTCTTTCTGTTAAAGCAAGGAACAAGCGTTCCTTGATAATGGAACAAGCAAGATATCTGAAAGTTGGTATGTACTCTTTACACCAAAACTATAGAATTTTAACAAAACAATAGGTTTTCGGCGAAACTCATCAAGAAAAATCTATCTATCGTCTGTGCGCATGCGAAGAAAATAAATCTAAAGTACATTGAGTTAAATTTAAAACTCTGTCATGTGGTTTTATAATTGGAATTATAATCTTGTATCAGATTTTTCAAGAGGTTGATTGTTTATCAGCATGTCTGTTCTGTTTGCGAATGCGATTTCACCAAAACTCAATAAGCAAGGCAAATGTGGTGTTTGCGGTTTTGATCACAAAATTGATAGTCTGTATCAAATGTTTGTTCCAGTTTGTCAAAAAGAAACGATTCAAAATGGTCTTAGTTTCATTGTTACAGGACGATAAATGCATAACACATATTGCGTTAGCAGTGGCCAATTGGTGCCAGCACATCATGATTTTTCACCTCTAATCATATTCAATGACATGGCATGTGTAAAGCTTGCGATCGTCATGATTTTATTTTTTCCACTCGTGGATCAAAATTGACTTCAAAAGCGACATAAACACACTAAGGATTTTTTTTTTCCTCCATTGTGTTCCCCTCATATCAGCGCCCCTGGTTTCTAAGGGGTACCCCAAAATTAACGCAAGATTTTGAATTTGCCAAACATTCGTGCAATAAAATGTTGACAACCCTAATAAAAAAACCATTTAACAACTGATAGCTTAGGATTATTAAAAACGGAGTGTTACATGATTGAACTATTTTCATTGTTGAACAATATTTGAATAATGAAAGTCTGGCTACCACCTTTCGGAAATTTGAGATTTATTTCTCTACATCGTGTGATTTAACATCGTTGGAATTCTTTTTATGTGGTTATTTGAAATCAAAGATCTGTGCCAACAACCTGACAAGCACGCATGCATTGAAAGAGGAAATTCAGCGCTGCATCAACGAAATTCAGGAACATTTATGCAAAATCGTCGTAGAAAAATTCGACAAAAGAGTGCGCATGTGCCAGCAAAGCCGTGGACACCAGTTGCCCTATATATTATTAGTACATAACCCTATCTTGTGTACTCAACGATTCAATAAAATTGTAACAATTTTAAAGAAGAAAACTGCGTTTTTTATTTAATTCAAATCTTGCGTTAACATGTTGTTCTGTCGTGTAACGCTCCATTTTTACTAATCCTAAACTATCAGCTGTCAAATGGTTTTTTAATAGGGTTGCCAACATTTTATTGCACGAATGGTGGCAAATTCAAATCTTCCGTTAATTTTGAGACATTCGTTATATTCTCTTGCCCCTCCAGCGCTAGGCCACTTACTTAAATCCAGGGAAAACCGCTCTCTTAAACCGTGTACACATTTTTGAAAAGCGATAAAACTGCTGAAAATTTTCAGTTTCTAGAAATAGGAAGGTCTCCCGATATTATATCAATTATCTATTTTCTTCATATCAAGAAACCAAAAGATAACAGCTCAAAAGTTGAAAAAAAAATGTCTACTGTTTCATAGCTTCCAGCAAACCGACACCACTCTTTGTATTAAATGTTTTGGCATAAGCTCCATTCTTTTCCGTGGAGGCGTATAATTGCATTTTTAATATACCGAGATACAAACACCTGTCACGTTTACGTTTCTTCTTACTTTCCGGACCTTTCACAGAGCCACACTTTACAACAATAGCCATAAAACATTACAACGTGGATGCACAATTAAAGGAAAGGTATTTCCTCCTCTCTACGGTCAAGGTCTTCGGTCAATCCGAGGCTGGCAAAAAGGATTCACCCACCTCGCTTCAGGATATGGCTGGAGGAAGGACAAGGGCGCACCCTGGTATCCTCAACAATGGATGTCTTCCTTTTGTGACGCCCAGGTGTCAGTGTCTTAGAGACTGGGGACCCCGTGGGTGGTAAAGAGTTCCGCCAAAATTCAGATTTTCTGAATTCGAAATGGGATTTTGGATAGGAAAGCCATTTTGATGCAAATGGCCTTCGAAATTAAATTGTCGTGGCGGTAAAACAGAATGGGATTATTTTTTAAATCTGTACATGGAACCATTCTGTTTCATAAAATACTGATGTAGATGAATTAAATGATAAGAAAGAACCATTTGTTTCTTGCTGTTTTTAAAAAGGAATAATATGGTGTCATGTTTTATAGAAACAGACGACAAAGCTTGTTGACAATAATGGATATTTAGAAAATAATAATAAAAAAATTCGTTTTCGTTTTTCTAAAGTTCATTCGGTGAAGAGATTTTGAAAAACAGGATGTGTTGAATCAAAATTACAGCATCCAGTGGTTCAGACATACAATGCAAGTGGCATTTCTTTTGAAAAGAATCAGGGAATTACATTTTTGGAATAGAATGAATTCTTTAATAGATTCGTCTATCATTAGAATAAAAAGCAGGAATCTGATAAAAATCTCTAGATTGTGTATAGATAGTCTACTTCATAAACTGCTTTTCTTGATAAATTAAATGATAAGTAAAAGAATCATATTTATTGTTTCGAGAAATAATAAAGAAAATCGTGTTATATCGGAACTGTTAACAAAAAATTATTCAAAATAATGAAATTTTTAGAAAATGGTTACGATTTTTTAATTCCATTTTTAATGTCATTTTGTAAGGAGAGTATGTAAAAATGGAGGTTTTTAAAATCAAACTCACGCTTTCCAATAGATCAGCCAATGAATGCGCATTGAATTTCATTTTAAAAAGAATCAGGAACTGCACATTTGGCAACAGAGTATCGTATATTTTTCTATTACAGTAAGTATGAGCGAGGAAATTCTCTAAATCTATATCTCTACCAGTCTTTATCCTTCCTAATAATAAAGATGAAAGTGTGTGTGTTGGCCCACTAAAGGCGAGACCATTTGACTTGGAACTATCAAACATGGCGCATACATATATTTTTCTAAAATTTTAATTAAACTACATTTTGGCATTTTTCTGATATAACATTAAAGCACAAAAATATTTTTTGTTTTTCTAAATTCAAATGATTTTTTTCCCCAATGATATCAGTTTTTCAGCCTTTTAACATTTCCCCTGTTTTTAATCAATTTTTATAAAGCTTTTTTATTATATTTTACAACAATGTGTTTTATTGCTGAACTAAAACTCAAATAAATTTCCGTTTAGCTACTAATATTTTATTCTGGCTCAATTTCCTTTACTGATGATCGAAATATTTTAGATTTGGCTGATAATCAATAACGGAAATTGGCTGATATTTTTCTCTATTGAATAGACTTAGGTATATTTATAAATAAAGCTCAATGTGTGTGTCTGTGTGTGTTGGCGCTCTACAGGCCAGGTCATTTGACCTACAGCTACCAAATTTGGTACATGTATACCTTAGAGGTCGGGAATGTGCACCTGGGGTCCCTTTTATTGAATTTTTAATAAGAAATTTAATTATTAATTAAAAACTAACTTTCCCGCCAAAAAATCTTTCATTTTCCCCACCACCAAATGAGTAAGGCTTCAGTTTTTTTTCCCCAACAGTAGTGAGGCTAGGATTAACATTTTTCGGCCGATTATTTCAAACGATTCTGTATATTTTTTAATGTTTGATGCATTTAAAATTAAACATTGTTAATTAATCGATCCTTCAGATTCATTCTGAAGTACTTTTGAATTAAAATAACACAGAATAAAGGAAATTAAAAATGTCTAATCTGCATAACGTTAACCCAACTGGCGTAGAAAAAATCACGCATTTTCGTTACCGTAACTGGCGTTGAAAATTCACGCCATGCGCATTGTGTTCTGATTGTTGAAAATATTATCAACGGATGATTCTTGATTTAATTTATTTTTAGGTTAGTTGCATGCTTTTGTAATTAAATTGTATTTCTGTTAGTTATATATTTTTTGTATATGCTTATAGTTTTATGTACATCGTTTTTTAAGTAGTTTTTATAAACCTGTTTTCGACCGATTATTTTAAACGATTCGTTTTATTTTCTTTGTGTTTGATGCGTTTAAAATTAAACATTGTTAATTAATCGAGCTGTTCATGATGAATCTGAGAAACTTTTGTTGAGAAATTCTTGAAATATTACATAAATTAAGAAAGATATTCTTTAGTGCCCATAAAGTTTAAACGCTCAGTGACTGTTTTCAGTAATCATATTACAAAAAAATACTTTGTTTCAGTAAAAAATATTATATTAATTGCAGATTAATACTTTCCACTTTAATTTAAAGTATAAATTCTACGGGAGCTAACAGAAAATTAGAGAGATACATATTACGTTATGACTGAAGTCTTTTATAATATGAGTGAATTATATGACTTTCAAAATTTGAAGTTTTAAAATAGTTTGATGAAGAATCTATTAAAGTAAGAATTGCGTAAAATATTTAATTATTAAAATTTAAACGAACATTAAGATTGGCGAACCAGCTGGTAGCCAAAGGCGGCTAGTTAATAATAAGGATGAATGTATGCGTTTCTTTTTTTCTCTGTGTGTTGGCGCTCTATAAACCAAACCGTTTGATTTAAAGCAACCAAATTTCGCTCATATATACCTTGGAAAATACAAATGTGCATCTTAAAGCGATATTTTTAAAAACATTTTAATTAAACAAAAATTAAGCTAAATTTTGGTATTTTTCAATGTTAATTTCTGAAAATATTATTGCACAAAAAGAAATTTTACAACATTTCAAGAATTTAAAAATTTGTATATTTTATAATTTTAATTTAATAGTCGTGCAAATTTTTGCTGAATTTTCTGTAACTTTTAAAAAAAAATTTTTTTTTTGCCTAATTTCCAACTATAGATTAAATTGTTACCCTGAAGTTCAAATCTTTTTCATTATTTCGTCATCCATCTGATCGTGTGATTTTCTTCCATTGTTCGTAGCTAAAGAAGAATTTTGTTTAATACCTATGTAGTTTACGAGACAGATTTAAAAAAAAGTAATATTATAATACCACTGAAAATGAGTCGTATGAATATATATTTTTAATTTTTAATAGCGCTATGATGTCATTGAACGAGTCTGTTTAGAAAAGATTCATCTAAATAAAGAACAGAGCATATGCAACATTATTAAGATAACATGGCTTTAATATCTGATAATTTGAGGAAATCGTGAGCATGAATTTCCTTCCAAGTGAATCAACTCTTACTATTATTCCCGGTGAACCAGCTAGTCATCGAAGGCAGCAAGATTTTTCATAAAACTTTTGAAATATTGTCGTATTTTACAACTAAGGTTTAATTTTAGAATCAAGCAAAGATGAATATTTTTTAATGTACATTTATTTTTAAATATTGCTGTTTTTAATTTGATGTAAACGAGTGTGTAAAATGAATAGATAGACAATTAATAAATTGTATAGTATAGTGAAAAGAGAGACATAAGGCTTCATAAATAGTATGAAGTATTTGAATATAAAAATTTGAAATTTGAAAATATTTTGCCGAAGGAACCCTTAAGAACCAAGTTACAAAATTTTTAATTTATATTTTTAAAAACCATTAACTTTGATGAACTAATGGCTAGAAAGAATATTTTATTTCTTAAGAAAATGATTTAAAGCTAGTCGATAAAAGAACCGTATCTTTTCTTATCTTTTTATTGCTATAGTAAAATAATTATTCAGTTTTCATTGTTTGAAATATAATGAAAAGTCATGTTTTATGGAAACTGATGACAAAGGATTTGTGCAAATAACGATTATTTTTAGCAAATGTCATTTTTTCGATCTTTTCCCCCATTTGGTTAATTTAATTTGACATCAAATATTATGAATCAAAATCTTGGTTTTCAATCATTGAGTCTGTAATTCTTATTGTATATACCTTTTGAAAGAAATTAACTATTAATTTCAATTTTCGAATGTATATATTAATTTCTATATATTAATAATATTGTTAATATTATTTATAAAAGTAATATACATTAATAATTGCCGTTAGAATTAATAAATACAATTTCTACTGTCTTGTAAAAGAAATACGAAGAAAGTATTGTATCATCCAAAATTTCGATACCAAATGTATGCATAACAAGAGGAGGGTGAGATGTTTATTACAGAATACCAGTTTCGGGGGTGTAAATTACTTTTGTTGGTATTATTTATGATCGAAGTTTTTTAAACAAAATTTTGCTGTTAAAAACTGGAGTTTATCAAACTTTTACTGTTTATCTTTAAAAAGGGAAAGACATTTATGCCTTATTTTCCAAAAATTTGAATCAAAGAACATTTTTATACAATATCTAGTTCTGAAATTTAAATTAGTTTATCATTGCCGCTGAATGTTTTGTTTGTTCGATAAATTCTTTATAACATCATTCCCAGAGGAAAAGATCGTATATCAAAAATGTTCTTCGGATGAAATCGACTGCTTTAGTTCCCTTTCATATTGCCATGTTGCTTTTTGGCAGTGGCGACTTGGTATCCATTTGTTTTATGAAGAGTGCCAACTGATTTTATTTCAATTAAACGATTTTTTTTCTATTCAGAGAGATGATATACACTGGTGTGCAAAACTTAAACAACAATGCAAATTTTAAGCAGATAGCTGTGAAATTGCTGAAAAGGAGTTCTTGCGATCAGTACAATGAACACGTAATTCAAGAGAAAGGTCATGCGTATGCAAATATCAGGAACAAAACGTCACAGGCGACGTGAGCGTACGCAAAACACGTGCGGAAGGAGCACGCAGCTCAACACTACAATAAAAGGAAGGACGGAGACGCAATTAAAGACATTCGCTGCAAGGGCACGTGAGTTAATTCGTGAAATATGGCTAGCAGAAATCACCTGGACGATTTCACACGTGGAAGAATGATCGGAAAGCTGGAGGAGGGACGTAGTGTGACCAGTGTAGCTGAAGAGTTCGGAATCAACAAAAGTGTCGTTTCGCGCGCTTGGAAAGCCTTCCAAACCACAGGTACAGCTGTGAGAAAGGTTGGTGGTGGCCGCCCCAGGAAAACAACTACAGTGGATGACCGACATATCGTCCTGCAGAACCCGAAACCAGTCAGCAAGCGCCATTGCTCAGCAACTGTATGCAGCAACGGGGCGACAAGTGTCGCGTTTTACTGTGTCCAGACGCCTTCACAAAGGTGGCCTATTCGCCCGCCGTCCTGAACGCTGCATCCCATTGACAGTTTCCCACCGGCGGCATCGTTTAGAGTGGTGCAAGGAGCACAAAAACTGGACATCTCATCAATGGAGTCGTGTCCTCTTTACAGATGAATCGTTTTAGTGCCACAAGCGATTTCCAACGCCAGTTGATTTGGAGAGAGGTCGGGACACGGTTTCATCCCAGTAACATCACGGAAAGAGACCGTTTCGGTGGTCCTGGAGTTGTCGTCTGGGGAGGCATTATGATGAATGGGTGGACTGAGCTCCACGTTTTCGACAGAGGTTCTGTAACTGGAGATCGCTATTGTCAGGAGGTGATCCTTCCCCATGTGCGTCTGTTCCGAGGTGCCATTGGATCAGACTTCGTTTTTATGGATGACAATGCACGGCCACACAGGACTCGTGCTGTTGAGAAGCTCCTGGAAAGTGAAGATATCACTCGAATGGATTGGCCGGCGTGCTCCCCTGATTTAAATCCGATAGAACATGTGTGGGATGCTTTGGGGAGACGCCTTGCGGCACGATTACATCCTCCTGGGAACACCCGACAACTTAAACAGATGCTGATTGAGGAATGGGCACTCTTACCTCAAGAACTGTTGGACAATCTGGTGCTGAGTATGGGGAGACGGTGGGAAGCAAACATTGCAGTAAGGGGAGGGCATATCCCATACTAAGGAACATGCTGCTTGCTGTTCTTCCTCTTGGACAGACAATCATGTGTAACGATACTATGAGTTTAATAAAGCCTTTTTTTGTTTGATTCCATACTGTATGCATTGTATTCATTTCTGCGCAACTATGCTTTCGTCATTCTTTCAGAACAAAATGCTGTATCTCATTTCTGAATTTCATGTCTCTCAGATGATTTCTCGTGAAGTTATGGCCAAAAACATACCTGTTGCTTAAGTTTTGCACACCAGTGTATATACAAACAAAAGCAAGCTAAAGAAGAATGGCATTAATGGATTTGCTTTTGTATACAAGTTAAGAAAATTTCATAAATATGATAGGATATATTTATACTTGTAAATTTTTTTAGTAGTTTATTATAAAAGTATTTAAAAAGATTTGAAGGAAATTCTGAGTCAAACTGAACGAGAAAAAGAATTTGAAAAGAAATATTAATAATATTTCATGTAAAGAACGCAGACTTTACTAAGATTAATATCATAGAAAGCTAATTGCTTTAATTAAATTCAGTTATGCGAACTTAATAAAGAGATTGAATTACACTCACTATGGTTCATCGATCACGTGATTGATTTGTGAGTAATAATTTTAATTGGATATTCTCATTTTTTAAGTGACAAGACAAATATCTTATAAGTATATACCAATGACAAAACTACTCATATATAAAAATAAAACCATCACTTTTAAAAAAATTATATTAAACATAATTGGATAAAATATATCGAAATTTAAATGTAATAAAAATATATTTGAATTTAAATTTGAAATTACTTTATGTCCATCTTTATTTAAATATTTGATTTTTTTAAAATTTTATTGAAAAGCAATTGTGTTGCTATAAATTTTTATAACAAAATAATTGTTTGTCATTTGTTATGAATAATTGTTATTTTACAATTGTAATAAATATTTACAGCATCAAAATTGAAAATATACTGAAATCAAAACAATTCAGAAGTACATCACATTTATTTTACTATCGGTATGCAAATTAGAAAAAATTCAAGAAACTTTTTTATAAATTATTATTATTTTTTTTGTCTGCTGACAAAATTTTTGTGTTTTGATAAACCATTTTAACCCCCTTTGTTGTGGTGACGGATTTAGATACTGTACGGTTCTATGCATTACACATAATTAGGTCTTTCTTTTAATAAGATAATTGATTTAGTTTTATGTTTCGAATGTTTATTTAAGTATTTTTTTTTTACTTTATCTATACTTATTTTTATCTATCATTTCTGACACCAAACTGCATTTTCGCACAATATTATTGCAGCATCTGTTAAATTTTATAAATATTTTAATAACAAGTGGACGTAACGAAACTGATAAGAACCGACTAATAATACTTGATAAAATTTAATATTATTCTAAGTTTTGATCATTAATTGGATTTGTTTTACTTACAAATATATTTATTTCGCAATGAGTAAAGTAAAACTTGCGACCCCACTGAGCATAGCGGGCCTAGGCAGCTGCCTAGTCTACCTAGTTGAAAATACAATACTTTTCCATAGTAATTATTCAAAAATTTCAATGTTGAGTGTAAACTACTCATGTATAAAATTAATTACTCTTTCAATTTTTTAAAATTAATTTGAAATAATTTGCTAAAACAATATAATAGGAAAACGCATATAATATGAAAAATTTTATAATACTTAAATATTATTTTAGTTAATTAAATTTTCGCTAAAAGCCTGAAAATGTTATAATTACATTTAAATTTATCATCAAAATCTTTCTGATAAATTAATCCTAATTTAAACTTAAAATCAGTTTAATGACATCCATATCTTCTTTTGATTCACCATTATTCATTACATAACAGCTCTTTAAAAATGAAAAGAATTAAATAGTTAAAAAAAACAGCATATGAAATTGAATAATGAGTTTTATTGATGTTGAAAACAAAATAGAATTTTGTTAAATTTACTTAATAGTAGTTTTAACAGTAGTTTTAAATATTAAATTTTGTTTAATATTTAAAACTATTGTTCTATTTGAGAAAAAAAGAATCTATACCTTTAATATTCTTTACAATCAGAAGTAATTATTTCTTTTTTTAAAATCCTTTCAACATATTTCTTATGATCAATTTTTTGCTTTTCCTGCGAAGGCATATTTTGTAACGATGAATCCCTTTTTTAATCCCTCTTTTTTGTCAATCGCAATTTTTATCCCTTTCAGTTTTTTTTTTCCAGTCCTTCATTCACTTTCTTTCAGCAATCTGAGTATTTACAATGTTTTCTCTTTTTTTTTTTCCCTTCGATCTTTTGACACTTTCTTTTTTTCAAAGAATGATCTTTATTTAATGACCACAGACCCTGAGATTAACTCAAGCGGGTTAGTTCCTAGTTTTTCCCCCTTTTTGAATCGTATTTCATTGATTTCCTGCTCGTACGGCAAAAAGGATTTGAAATTCTTTTTTTTTTTCGTTCACTTTTTTTCTAGTTGCTCCTCTAGACTGAGTCACAATTGGGATTTTTTTTTTCTGTTTTCCTTATTTTTTTTATTTGACTCAATTTTCAACAATTATAAAGTTAGTATATCTTTATACTTGCTCGATAAAAATGACATGTTAGAATTTATAAAAGGGATGATACAACTGCGATGACGTTTTATCATAAGCTTATAAATGTTATCAGTTAATGATTTTATTGCTATAAAGTAATAGATTCAACTATACCACCTGTGAGCGGAAGTTCAGAATCGTAAAGGAGTTACCCCGCTTTTATTTAATTATCCTGGATTATCTGATAAACCGACGTCGAATACAAAACTTTGGCGCGAATCTAATTTTTTTACTGAACCTGTCGTGTGATCTTTGGCGATTAATCCTTGGTATATGGTACTTATATTACCAAAAAATCAAGTTTGTATTTTGGAACGATTAAAACTAGAATTTGATATCATTTGTTTTTATAAGATCGTATACTAATTTTATTTATGCCATTGCATTTTCGAGCTATTTCGATTACATACATGCGAAAATGCCGGCATCAGGGGTGATCAATCTTCCGATAGATTTAGTTCAAAATTTCATAAACTGTACTTTTTTATGCTTAATTGGTGTACCAAATATTTCTATATCTTGGAGTTTATTTTTAGCTGTCGAGTTTACTTATACTCGGACAAACAAACTTCCTGTGAATAGATTTCTTCCAAAATTTGATAAAAATCTTCAAATTTGGTATTAATATCGCATGCCAAATTTCTTCCTTCTAGCTCTAAATGTTTTTTGTGTTGTCATGCTCACAGATAGACATAATTCCAGAAAAACTTTTCGAATTCAGGGACGTCTGAAATGCGAAGGGTCTTCAAAATCTTGATCTTGAATTTTGTAACCGTTACAATACTTTCGCTCTGTATACCTTATATACGAGATAAAGGATAAAAAATATTTTTAGCAATAATAATATTAGAAGAGTGAAAAGAAAGCGATGGAACATTTGATCAAACCTTTCCAAGAGGATCCTTTTAAGTGCCCGGGACTAGAGTCATAAGAAACTTAACTCGGAATCTAAATGTTTATGACCCTGAAAAAAGGCCAAATGCATTAACTAAAAAGTCTGATTAATGTTGCTTAATTATCATTTTACAACTATGCAAATACGTACTTTTTCTATTTACGAATCAGCAAAGCAACTTTTCTTCCCCACCCCCGATTATATGTATATGATTAATTTTAACGGTTACTTTACAAAAAAAAAAATCTATTCTATTCCGTATTGTGAATACAATAATATACTTAACCTTTACATTGATACAGTAAAATATTTAATACTTTAAATACTTTCTATTTTTTTAACACTTTTAAAAATTTTAATTGATAGAAAATTGTGTATTTTAATTTATAAAATAAGGAAGATAATTTTTCAGACGATATCAATAAATTAATATAAGTACACACGCATACATCTACTCCTTAATTAAATTTTAAATTATTTATATAATAAATATAAATATGTTCATTTTAATTTATAAATTTTTATGGTATTTATATGTGCAGATGCAATGATTTTGGTTTAATCTAATATGTTGTGCTAAGTGGATAAAATAGAACCGCAGTGGCCTGGTGGTTAAATGGAACCGGAAAATTTCAGGTTCGAGGCCCGATTTCACCGAAGAATCCCCGTTTACGCGGGTGTGGTACACACTAAATCCGACGGGGCCAAACGCCTTCCCGTCGGTGTGATTCGGAAGTTTGGTGAGTTGGGAGGCAGCTCAGGTGTAGTCCTCATCATCTGACAGCTCTTCAAAATTATGAAGTCCCGCCCCAAAGTAGCCCTAGTATGGCTTTAAAAAGGGACGTTAATATAACTGAAATGAATGAGTAAATTACTTCAATCCACTGAATATGATATATTAGAAAGATTGATTTAAATGGTCTTAATGAACGATTTTAATTTTGGTCAAGTTTAAGATAAAATTTTCAAACGTCCCTGGGCTAAAATTCAATTATCACATTGAAAAAAATGGTCCTGTTTTCGGGTTTTATCTTATGTTCATTAAATCGTTTGCAATATTTACCGACTTATACATCGAAGCGAATTTCAGTTATCATGGATAAAGGGAAAGATAAATAGATTTTCTCTTTTACTGTAAAATTTCTGAACGAAAAAAAAAAAACTTTTTGTTTTGTTATAATCTAGAAAAAAAGCGAAGCCTTTAAATTACTTTGAAAATGGTGTTCCTTAAAAGAACAAATTGTTTAATTCAGAGAATTTCTAGTTTCGTCATAAATAATTATAGGCCTTGCTGATTAGGATATAAAGAACTTCATTTCGCAATCAGTTTATTTTATAACTACAACTGTTTGAAAAGATTAATCATTTTATAACACAACGCGTAGCAATCTTTTTAATTCTGATTTCTATTTATCTTACATAATCATCTGTTGACTCAGACACGACGTTATGACTGAGTATTCGTATCTTTGTTAAACATTAAATTGGTTTGAAAAAGTTTTTTTCCCCCCAAGTTTATTATTTCTAGTGAAAACGATTTCAATTAATTTGGAAACAGAAATCTTTTAAAATCATGGAACTTGTTTTGATTGGCCATGATTTTTTTAGAATAGATTTTCCCTCAAATTTTGTCCAGATGTTTGTTGATTTAAAAGTTTTTTCTATTTTTTTTTTTTAAATGTGTTTGTAATGTTCATTTTTAGTGACTATTTTTGTGTAAATTCAAGGTTGGGTTCGGACAAAAGATTAGAAGCGGGTAACAAAATTTGTGAATTTCTTTGAAATCTTTTAATTATTTCATAAAAAAAATACTTCCACAAAATTGTTTTGAAAATAAACGGATGTATGCAAAATATATACTTCTCATCTCTAAAAACAATAAACTGTACTCAGTCGAAGTTAGCCTGATTTAGAAATAATTCTCAAACGTGGAGGTAACTGAGCTTAATGACTTGAAACAAAGGAAGAATAGAAACTCCGGAAATCAGTTTTGCTGCCCACCATAATAATAAAAATATTAGTACACTTATTTTTTATTGATCAAAAATAAATATAAGATACAAAAAAAAAAAGTGTTTGGTCCTAAGCTTAATTTTAAAAAAATGCTTCAGATTAGAACATAAATTTACTGCTTCAAATAATTCAATGGCGTCTTGTGCAATATTATCATGGAGATGTTATTATTGTACTGTACCATGGGAACATTTCGGCACAACATATATTTTGCATATTTTAATAAATTTTGAATAAGTCATCTTTTTAAATTGATGTTATTAATAAGTTTTAACTAAATAGCTTATAATTTTTAACTTGAATTAAAAATTTCACTTTAATAAGATTTTTTAAAAAATTTTCCCTACAGTCTTTGCAGTCGTTGACAAAAAGTTGCTCAATTGTTATTGAACCAATATTCACTGACTGACCCCCTCTTTCGCTGGATTTGAATCCTTTTCTGTAATGTCACAGATCATTCGCTTATGTGTTGCTTATGGACACAACAAAGGATATCATTGCGCATTGTTGCGACAAAATCAAAAGCATACCTGGTATCTAAACGCGCATCCGTTACCATTTTTACGTCGTTGTAAAATGTGTAATGTAGTCAACGACCGCCACTTCCAACAACGCTTGTAATAATAAAAAATGTTTGCAGTTATTATTGTACTTTTTGTTGTCCCAGCATGACTTCAAACATTATATGCGTTTTCTACGATTTTCATTTTCTCAATTTGTTTTGCTTAATCATCCTTAAAGATAATCCTCCTGTTACGAATCGTTTATACTCTTGAAAAACCAAACAAATATTTTCAGTGAAAGGAATAAATCTCATTAGAATGAATCTGTTCTCAAAATGTTTTTAAATTATATGAAAATCCTCTAAATACAAAAGTTGCCATAATGGCCTTATATATAAATATAAAACTATAAAAAACTTGCAACGTACAGAACGATGACATGAATTAACGACACGATATGACTTGCAACGACGAAATGACATTCACTTTTTTTGATGTCATTAATTTTTAATTTTATGCATATTGTATATTTTTCAATTGTAGAATAATATGCCACACTTCTTGAGTTTTAATTTCTTTTAAAGATTCATTAGCATGTTATGGATATTTGAATAGTTTTAATTCAACATTCAAATTTATTTTTATTTGCACAAAAAAAATAATGCTTAAAAAAAGCTCAGATGTGTGATATAGTCATAGAAAATATTTACACCAGGAAAAAAATGAACAAAAGTAATAAAGAATCAAAATATTTTATTTAAAAAAATATCGAAAACATTGTATATTGTGCAAGGATAAAAACCTTATATAAATCTTTAGCGTAGTGTCATCATCAGTATTATTTTCTTTTAAATCCCTTTTATCAAGTTTCTGATCGCAAAACAAAAATACGACGTTCCGAATTTTCAAAAAGATCAAAAATAAAAATTAATTTCGCAATCATTGTATTTTATTTTCCCGAAATTTCACAATTGTCAAAAAGTTCCAACATTCAACTTAATGCTACTCGTTCGGATGACAAGATTGCTCAGAGGCTGTCCGCCCTTTACCAGACATTATGGAACTCGGCGCAGTTGGACGATCATAAATTCATCACTTCAAACTTTTGAGATTATATCGATAAGAAGTGAAACCATTTGGAGAAGACAACATTGGTGATAGTTCGCCCACCCTAGTAGACATCCCTTGATGGCCTCTCTTTTGGTATTTCGTTTTGGACTTCATGATTCTGTGCATTTCGAAAACTGTTTCGCAAGTTGTAAGGCTGCTTGTCTATAATCTCAGATTCGTTGTGATTAATACAATTTTAGTTGATTTTTCATAATACTATATATTTCATTTGCTGTCAGTAGTCCAAGAAATAATCTTTTTCCTCCTGACTTTGAGGTACGAAATTCAGTCTTGCTTGCTGAAAAATGATTCTCTTAAATTCAGCTTTCGGTGAACTCTATTTGATTAATAAAAATCAATGTAATAATATTTTTTTAAATATCCATCTTATTGTGATTAATACAATTCCAGTTAATCTCTGACTTATTATGATTAATACAATTCCAGTTAATCTCTGACTTATTGTGATTAATACAATTCCAGTTAATCTCTGACTTAATGTAATTAATACAGTGTCAGCTAACTTAGAATAATCTTAGTCATTTTAATTACTGACAGTACTTAAAGTTTTCTGTTGATTTATTCTGTTAAGTCAAGATTAATATTTTTGCAAACTTAAAAACTTTAAGGGCGATAATTTGTCAAATAATTTATAAAAATTGATATCGTAAAAAATGGGAAAACTACGATATTTTAAAAAAATTTTCAAAGTTTTAATTAGCACGTGTTTTAGAGCATTTATTCAGTTGTTTTTACTGATTTGCCTGCAAAAGTTAACATTTTTTTTATTGAGTTTTAAATTTAAAAAAAAATATTTATAGCAATTAAAATACTTAATTTTGGGCAGAAACTAAATTATAGTGAAATATATTAAACTTCATATCGATAATAATAATAAAAACAATAAATTTTCTATAGCAGTATACTGTTAAATGAAGAAATCGTCGTTTTATATATCAATATTGATACTAAAATCTAATACATATCAGTACTAATATATAATGTAAAATTATTTGGTTGAAGCAGAATGACATAGACGAGTCGTTGCATTTTTAATTTCGTTTTATTCTCTCATGGGAGACAAGCATGATTATTTACAAGGAGGCGCAGTGCGGCATAAAAGCAGAAGTAAGAAAAGGGCAAAAAGGGGCCGAAACAAATAATCACTAGTCTTATATAACATAGGATTTCCGGCCACGTGCTGATGGAATACATGTGTTGACCTCTGACAAGGGCAACGAAAGTATCACTTTCATTTGATACGTAGTACTGATGGCGCATTATTTTTACAAAGGGATTAATTAAACCGAAGTGGAATTAGATCACGGAATAAGAGAATATTTTTAGAATGAAGTTACTATGGGCTAAATTAAGATAAAATCTTGGAAATTAATTAAATTGAAATTAGAATTAAAATATCATTACATATGTATCAAGTAAAAAGTTCTGAAAAGATAAATCGTCTTTTTTTTATCAGGGGTTTCTATTCTTTTGAGATTTTTAATTCCTTTCATTTCTACAGAAATTTGGTATAATCTTTATACCAAAATGAATCATAACTGAAATTCCGTCTGATCATCCGTGGGAATTGGAACACAATTCAGAAACAATCAGACGAATAAAATTCGGTATGTGGTCTTGACTTACCATCAGTATCGGATTTGGACAAAATCTATAATTACTTTGACACTTTATCTATTGGTGCGTGTGTGACCACTAATACTTCTCAGAAAAACCAACAAGGCAGTTGAAATTTGATGTGCTGTCTTGACAGAAAAAATTAGATATATCACATTTTGGACCTTCTATTACGACGCCTAAAAAAAACACGCCATATCATTAAAGTATACGACAAGTCAAAAGGTAGAAGTTTTAGTAGGTTACAAAATTGTATATATTAATTATACCATGAATGAATCATTGTATTATTTGACAAATTACAATCATGCTTGAAAGTAGTACAAAGTAATAAATATTTAAATTCTCACTCTTTCTATTCAAGAAAGTAATAGTTACAAAGCTAAAATGTTAAATCCTTGTATTTTGCAATTTTAGGCTGTATAATCCCCAACCTTACCACCAAATCTCGAAATTCAGAAAATCTAATATACCCCAGTTACATGAATTTCATATTAAATCGCCGCTTATTTGTAGAAGAATGGGGGCGCTGGCTGAGGATATTTGCATTGGAGAAGAATGGGCCCCACAATGAAGATGCAGAGAATGCACTTGCCGTGAAGGCTGGTGGAAAGATCTTTTCATCTAGAAAGAACGGGGCTTTGTGGATTGCTGACAGCACAATGCTCATCTTTGATTTATAGAGCTTTTAATGTGAAAAGCTTCAAGTACAGAAATTTAATTATTTCTGGAGCACAACAGGGAATTAATATTATTCTCTAAGTATAACAATGGATTTTAAGGCCGTTTCAGTTGCGTTGTATTGCTTGGATATTAAAAGTTTGTTACATGTCATAAATAAGTTTTGCAGTTTTTTTAAAACATGAAAATAAAATATTTGAAATAATATTTTTCCCTGACTCCAGTGATATAAAATGTATAGACTGGCATACTATTTGTAAACTACTTGTTGCGACTGCATGATAAAATCATCGTGAATGGATCCCCCCAAAACATTCTAGCATACTGACTAATTAAAGTCTTATTCCCTTTCACCATGAAAAAATCATGGATCTTAGGTAAGGCCGCAAGGTCTCAAGTGACATAAAGTCTATATGCTGGCATAATATCAGTAAACTACGTGATGCGAATGTATGATGAAATCGTCATGAGTGGTCTTTCCAAACTTTCTAGTATACTCTCTAATTAAAGCCTTATTTCCCCCCCCCATAAAAAAAATTAAGGATCTTGGGTAATATCACAAATGCTTCGCATGTTATTAGTGAACAGTATTTAAGAAAAATAGATTTTTGGCCTGAATCTAGCATTTTCACTGAATTTATAGAGAAAATACGTATTTTGCACACTTTTTTGCAGGCCGATTGAAATCAAAATTTGACACGGAACTACAGTTTTAATCACAATTATAACATAAATCAAAAGTTCGAATTTCATTGACTTAAGTCATTCCATTAATGAGTTATTGCACTTACAAGGCTGCTAAAGTACAGACCTACAGACGATACACTCTGATAGATTTGGTTTAAAATTTGAAAAGAGCTTTATTTTAGCTATTAAAATATGCATGAAATTTTATCTATCTAGCTTTTTGCTTTTTTTGGAGTTATAGAGTTAATTTATAGTCGAACAGCGAGACAGATTTGACTTTTTCACAAATTTCATTAAAAATTTGTGAAAAATCTATAAATTTAATGCAAAATCCATATATCAAATTTCACCAGTTTAGCTAAAAGCGTTTTTTAGTTATGTTCATAGATAGACAGATAGATGGATTTTGTTTGTGTTTACTTTTTGTGTATTAAAGGCAAGGAAAAAAAATTCTAAATTTTAAGTACAATTTTTATTAAAATAGCATTCAAATTTTTTTTTTTTTAAATCTTAAAACATTCTTTGGATATTATTGATAAAAAAAACTATCTTAAACTGTTTGAAAATTTAAAAAAAGAATCTTTTCATTGATATTAAATTTCAGTTCAACTTTTTTTTCTAATTAATCAAAAAAAAAGTTGTTATATATATGTTACACTATTCTTTATTGTTATAATTGACTAAAAATTTTAAGTCCATTCTTAATGTTTACTGTTCTTAACTGTGTTGAAGACTATGCTATGAAGCATCATAGTATTAGTGAAAGAGTACTTTGCTTTCAATACAATAAGTTTTACAGAAAATGCCCTAACTGTGCGACACATATAAGTTAGTTGTATCCCAAATCAGAAAGGTTTACAGCTCAAATTTAGATCTAAAATATTTGCTTTTCTATTCGGAGCTTAAAACTTTGAAATGTTGAGTCGACTGCATAAGGTAAGATTCTCAAAATTAAAGCTTAAAATTGTTTTCAAATGCTACTTAGTAGAATTGTAGGGATAAAACGCTTATCCTTAACTTAGATATCTAAGAGATTGTTGTGCCTTGTTAGTTAAATTAACTTGTTTTCATGGATAAAATGTCTAACTTTGGTATTACCGATATTTATTCAGGTAGACGCATTACAATGTAAAAGTAGTAATTTGAAGAATTCTATCTACTAAAACTAATACAATAATAAAGAAAAATAAACACATGAAAATGTTATTGCATAATCGGCGCTTAACATACATAATCCTCTATATATGTTTATTATTTTCTCGTATAAAATGTTCCTTCTGCGCTTTAACTAATCATGCAAATATTGATTGGGAGTTTGATTACATTGAATAGTAATATAGATTATTATTTTTTGGAGTAACAGCAATATCGCATTCTTTTTTTTTTTTTTTTTTGTCCTTCTGAGATTATAGTTTTGGGCATTTCACTACTTTAGATTACATAATATTCTTAGCGATGGCAGCTGGTCCCTTAGGTAGAGAGCTCCAGTCTTTTCATTCATTTATTATTTTTTTAGTTATTTTTCACATTAAAAATTTAATGGATAATAAAAAAAACAATAAAAAATGGGAAAAAATCAATAAAACGAATGAAATAGAAAATTCGCAGTTTAGGGCTTCAGGGCAAACTACCCTGGATAGCATGAAAATTCGCGCACTGCGCATCTCTAAGTGACAGATCTCAAAATGAGAAGCTTCTTTTTTCCCCCCAACTGAATTTAATTGTCAGTATTCAACAGTTTCTGCAATCCAGATTTGGGGCTCAGTCAATTATTTCTTCTTATTCAAAGCTATATTAGCTCTTTGTTTTAATTCTTTCGGTTTCTTTTGTTTGCTATTTTTTTTTGGTTCTTTTTTTACATTTCTAAATCATGTTTGCTTATGAAATAATCATCATCATTTGTTATAAGTCACTTATACAAAAAAAAAAATTATGTCTATTACTTTCTTAAATACAATTTATATGATGACAATTTTGGACTATTCAAAGGTAAAATTGCTTTTTTTTTAAATTGTATTTCGTTTGAATTTTATCCAATTTTTTTTTCAGAGCTATTCATTTATTACCTGACCAGCCGCAATTCATTTTCAGCTTTCTTTTTTCAGTTTACCAAATAAAAGAATTACATTTCAATTTTTCGATTAGATAGAATTATGAGTATAAATCCATTATTTATCTCTCAATTCATTAGATTATAAACATATACCGTTCATGATTCGATGAATTAAGACAATTTTCGATTAGTAAAGACTTACCTTTCCTATTTTTGAATTTCATTGGAGTCGCTGGACATGTCTTATGTTCTAATGGCAATCTTATGACGTGCCATTTATGTCCATTTAATTCTCTTGCTACACTGGGTCTAACAAAAAACAAAACAAAAACAACAACAACAAAAAAAAAACTGTAAGATGCAGTTCTTTAAGTCATGAACACATTTCGTTTCTTCTTTTGTTTATTCTATTCAGTCTTAATTGTCTGATTTTGAGTTTGATTTTGACTTATCTAAACCAGTACGTTTAGATAAGTAAAGTTGATTACCATGTTTTTGAGTTACCAGGTTCACACAGCCATCCAGCCATTTCACGCATTTAATTCAAAATTTCATGGTACTTAAATTCTTTTGTTAAATATACGCAAAATTTCATTAATATGTCTCTTTTATTTATGAGATATATCGACATGCATTTGTAAATATAGATTGTCCTCTTATTGACAGATATGAATCCGTATTTGGATTTAAAATCCGTCCTATGTTACTATTGTTAAAATCTCATGATAAATTCCATTCACCAAGCTTATTCTAATTTTCAGTTTTCGTGTCCGCAGATAAATGTATCATAAAAGAAATATCCACACTTTACATAGGCAGCCAGAGAAATCTGTATTTTCGTTGGTGGAGGCACTTTCCTTCATTAGAGTTTAGGTAACTTATTTTCGATATAAAAGAGAGAACCTGCTTTCTTGCCTTGGAACTTCTCATCGATGTACTGAAGAAGATTCCCGATGGTATATATAAGCAGATAAATAAATTGAAAAAAAAATCCCCGAGTCAGGGAGTTCTAAAACCTGGCCAAAATCTTGAAACCGAAACTTCGCTGTACGCTCTTTGTATACTTCTTAGATAAAAAAAAAAAGTTAAACTTTCACGAAATGTTCCTTGTCTTACTCGTTCGTTATACCCTTATTCATCTTCATTAGGACACGTGGATGGAAGTTTGTGTTACTTCAGCACCAATAACTAATTTTGCTTCCTACAGGAGGTCCTGTGGCGTAGGTCATTTATGACGTTTAGAACTCACATCTGGCTCCCGTCTCCATGCTTTGGTGAGGATTGTCATTCAACTATTCTGGATGTATTAGGAGGGTGGAGGTAACTCCAACATTGTTAAGGTATTACCCATTGCATACAGTAATCAGAGTTCACTTACATTTCATTGAAGATTAACAAGAGACAAATCCTCTTGCCACAGAGGATTTCTGGAAAACCTGTAAATTTTTAGAAAGTGACTTATTTTAATTAGAAACATAGTAAATGAAGAATTTCTAACCCGATGTTATCTTAAATCCATTTCATGGCAACGCATTAAATGTTAAAGTCAAATCTTGATGAAAGAATTTAAAATTACCGAAACGAAAATCTTTAGATTACAGACATTTGGGTACGATAACTCTTTCATCATCCAGATTCGAAGTTTAACTTGATTCCGCACTCAAATCCGCCAGCACTTTTCAAATACTCCGTCTTGATGGAAAACTTTTGGCAACTTTTCAACCCAAACAACAGCGTAAATGAGCGTCTTCTCTAACAAAAGTAGCAAATACATTAGGATTAAGATAATATTAATCCACGTCTTAGAAAATTTTCCATTCAGCAGACATCCAAAAATATTAAATGGTCCTTAGCGCAAAACGACATTAGTTCTCCACCATCATCACGTTTAATGGAAAACATGCTAATTCTTGTGTTTATAAGGGTTGTTCCGACATTTTATTCTCTACGTTTCATTGTTAAGGGATTACACAGGCGAAAGACGACCCTTTTGTTCTGCGACTTCCATTGATGAGGGTAAAGAGACTAAATCTTCTGCATTTTAATATTTTCTCCGCATCATCATGGCGACTTTGCTTTCGGTATCCTAATCTTTGGGATTAGGCCTAGGCACCGTTTTATTTTCTACCATCTCCAATTGCAAGGGAAGTGGGTTGAAGTAGCCGAGGATATTTTGTCGGGCAAGTGACATTTCGCCTTGAGACTTTATTTGGTTAAAAGAGTATAAAGGTTTGTGTGGTCTTGTGCTTAATTTATAAAGGAGGAAGAAAATTTTAATTTCGAAATCGTCATTCTTGTTTAAAATCCATGCATTTTCGTTTTAAGTTTTGATTCACTAAAAATGTTGAAACTTTCTCACATTAAAGATGGAACATTATTTTCTTTTTATTTCACAGAAATTTAAATATCTTTTTATTTAATATCTATTTACCATTCACCAAGGGAATACCCTGTTAGTGGCATAGTGATAGAATGAAAGAGGAAAGAGGGAGTAAATTTCCTGAAAAGTCCAGATCCAAAGGTAGTTTATTACCTATTTGTAAAGAGGGAAAATATTTTTTCTTATTACTTTCTCGTATACGTAGTATATATAAAGTATAGAAATCCTTCGAAAATTCAAACTCGAGATTTTAAAGAATCTTTACATTTCAGACCTCTTAGTACGAAAAACATTTTTGGAAAATGTTTGTCTGTAACAAAGTGTGTAACAAGTCTGGGTGTGTGTATTTAAGCCAAGAAAAGATGTTTTCTTGTCTTTTTCTTATTTATTTTTGCACAGACACACATATAACAACACATGGACGATGAGCACACATATATAAGGTAACACATAATACTATATACATTTAAAGTAGAAAATGCCGCTAACAAAGAGCAAACGAATACTTCTTTTTGCCGCTAACAAAAGAGCGAGTGGTGCCTGTTTTTGCACCAGTTTCACACCAACTCTCAGGGACAAGAGTTTACAAAAAATGCTTAAGTGCGCCCCCCCCCACATTCCAAACATACATATGGTTTAGTGCATGCTGCGCCATTTATGTTCAGTATTAATCTTTACTGTATGAATAAATATACAAAGAATAAAAAATACAAATCAAATAATTAAATAAAAACAAAATATTATAAATAATAAAATCACATAAACAAAAGATAATTGAAAAATATTAAACGGAAGAAATTTGGTATGCAGTCTATACTAAATTTGTCTATTTCTATCAAATTTTGAGCTAAATCCGCTCAGAGAATATCTGTCTGTATGTTATTTCGAATAAAAATTTAACACAACTACGAAACAAAGATATCTAGAACGATAAAATTTGATACATGGAATTAGCCTCTATGGTTTAGACATCTGTCAAATTTTGAGTCAAACCCAACAAGGGATTGACCGTTTGTCCGTCTGTGCTTTCAGAATCATATAAACACGATAAATGAATGACGAGATGATTTAAATATATCAAATTTGGTATGTGGTTCCTGTGATTAAAAGTGCAATTTTGTGTCAATTTTTGTTTCAATCGATTGAGATAAACGCATTTAAAACAATTTCCATTTTCGAATACTAATCACATGGCAAGGATTAATCGCGAAACGACTTGCCAAGATTCACACTATAGATTCAGTAAAAATGATAAATTCACACCAAAAGTTAATATTTCGTAACTATTGTACGTCAATATTATACAAAGCATTCTCTAGGATAACGCCTTTATTAGAGAATATCCAAAAAATAATAATAATAAGGGAAAACCACTCCTTGTTATTTTAAATTATATTTTCTTTGGCATATCAGACCCAGCATGATTTAGAACCAAAGTTTTACATTTATTTCCTTTGAATAATAAAATTACATATTTTCGGAAAGTAAATCAAAATTAATTTATGCGGTTTGGTGTCGCAACAATTAGGGACCGGAAGAGGCATTTCCTTTCACTGATTAGTTACCGCAGTCATGAGAGGGGGTACGTAGCTATGTGTCAGTACTTTGTTTCAGAGCGCGGCTCTGTTGGTCGTGGTTGCCCTGTCAGAGCAATGCATGTTCTGTATTAAGCATTGCATGATTTAAGGAGGAAGGAAATATCAGTTTTCTTAATATGTTCTATAAAGTTGCAATCAAAATAGAAAAAAAATTATATATCTTAACGACAAAATACTGCCAGCAATCGGGATTGCCGCTGTAGGTTTGCCTCCAAGTGAAACACATTAAAGTCAAATTCCTACAATAAATCATCAGAAAGTCACTGTATGCCGTATATTCAGGACATATCAAACAATTGCTCAGATGCAACAAGATCACTTTGACTGACCGCAGGAGCCTCATTACCCTTTACCATGGGTCCTTCATTCAGGTTTTGGCTAAATAGGCTAGACCTATTGGAATCAGATTCATTTATTATAATATATTCATCTCTCATCACACTCGCACTCATACGTACATTCATAATATCCAACCATTATTCACTTTTTGCATACAGGGATGCAATAAGACATCTAATGATGCGATGCATTTTCAGAACAATAACAGAAGGAAACCTTCCAATACCCAAAGCTGCTCTTTGATATGGATACATCTTTATTGTCAGTAACAGAAATGTTTGATGAAGGAATAAAGCCTTCAGATGAATTTTGCACATACGCATTACGGAATAATTTCTCTCTCTTAATCTTAAATCTATGCTAACAATATCTGCTCAAAGAAAAAAGAAGAAAAAAACACACACTATAAAATTAGTGTGGATATTTTGCTTTTCATATGGCGAAGCAAAAATAATTCTAAGATTTTCAGTTTATTACCACTTAATATTGTTTTGTTAGTAACGTTTTCTAATAATGCAATCTTCGTTTTACAATTTTATTATGCCACATTTTTGACATAAATGTTTTGTTTTTTCCTTACTTTTGTAAAATGCAGATTAAAACAAAAACGAATAAAACTGAATTCGGGAAAATAAACTGTTCTTTTCAAGCTTAATTTCTAGTAAAAGTGTATCAGACAAAGAAGGGAAATTACAAGAGGTTGTGTGTGTGTGTGTGTGTGTGTGTGTGCGCGCGCGCGCGCGCGCGCGTGTGCGTGCGTATGAGTGAGAGATTAGTGAGTATCCGAGACGGAGATACATACTGACCATACGCCATTGACAACTGGAACAATTTTTCTATAGCATAATAAAAAGATCCCGAAGAGTGGCATAGGTGGAGTTAATTATTCGCCTTTTAATATGTAATTTCAACATTAATAAAATATGTTCGTATATCAATGCTATGAATACTTTTCTGCTATTTAAAAATGGCTGAAAGAAATAAATGGATCGACAACAGAAATATAGTTATATAGATTAGAATCCAGCATCCTACTAGAGGACTTTTAAAAAAAAGTTCTCATTGTAATTTCAAGCTTTTCCTTTCTTAAATCTTGAAGGAAGGATCATCTTTCTTTCCTCAAATTTAATGTCACAAAAAAATATTTATCAACTATTGCATTTAATTTTATTAATTCTATTCTCAGTGAAATGAAAATGTCAAATCTATTACACTTGCATTTTGATTGAATTTCTGATAAAGCAATATAACTCTTTAAATGAAAACTAAAGAAATTTTTAATATGGGAAGCCATGATATACGTCAAATCATAACTTTTATTGTGTACTCTTTGCTAAAAATAGGAGGACTTAATAGTTTTTCTGAAGAAAAATGGAAGTCTCAACTTTTATTATTAGTGTTTATCTTTCATTGAAAGGAAAGAATTTTATGTTACGATGATTTTTTGATATTGATGCATATCTTTCACTAAGGCAGAAAAAAAATTAAATCTAATAATTTATTAATTATATTTATATTTTATTGAAATAAGATAAATTTAGAATCGAATGAATTTTTATCACTAATGTTTATTTTTTTTTTATTAAAAAAGAATATATTTACGCTGCAATTTCATGATTACCTTTTATTGAAAACTTGCCGCTCATTTTTCATGATTACCTTTTATTGAAAAATAATTCATGTTTATCTCTTAATAAAGAGTAAAGCTTTTAGATAACAATGAAATTTGTTATGTTTTTCTATCTTTAACCAAGAAAAGATAAATTAAAAAAAGATCGTATCATAATGTAAATGAGGTTTTAATATTAGTATTCTAATATGAATTAATAAATTCATAGGTAACTGAAGCTGATCTTGTAGCTAATATATCCCTGTCTAATGTATTTGAAATCAAACTGTGATTCAAGATTCTAATGGAAACCCATTAAATCTAGTCCGATTGATCTCCGGTCCATTCACTGGACACCATTCGATGTTATTAATTTCGCTGCATAAGACGTTGCCCAACTTCCATAGCGACTTCTGAAATGCAATTCGAGAATCGCCATTGACCCTTTTTAACAAAACACGCGACCATCTCGATCTCCAGTAAACATATATCCGCCCATGCCGACCGTTCCGCTATTGTCCACCACCACAACAGGCCCAAAGCAGACCATGCCCGCTTTGTTTCTGCGTCTCGCTGCCTGTCAGCATTGTCATTGTGGGCAACAATGGCCCTTTCCCATTTAGCAAATCGGGTCAGGAGTGGAAAACTATTGTACCACTGCCGACAAAAGGTCCCCATGGGTTCCCACAATGCATCTCTCTCTTTCTGTGTCTTTCTCTCCGCGAAAATAAAAGCTTCTACTCTAACAATACAACAGGATGCCACTCGTTCAAAACTCAAATATAAACTTCTCTGGCCGGGACAAAGGCCCGGAATCTGGCCCGTTTTGCGTCCCATCCTTTCTCTCTATCCTTGTGTTTCACTTGGGGGTCGTCCCACCTACCCACTTCCCATTGTCTTCCTCGGGAAGGGTCTTTTGTGTCGTCGCTTTTTCGCTATCGCTGACGAGAAATTTCCGTCTTTTGTTTCGTTCCAAATTCGATGGGTTGAACGGGAAATGGCTCAGGGCCGATCATTTTGATGGCATTAATTTCTAATTATGAAACCGTATGTTTTATTCATTTGTTAAGTTATAACTGTTTGAAAGAAGAGGGTTAAGCATTAAATGGGGTAAATGGATTTTTAATTGGCCATTTTATATTTTTGTATAATGTAACATTTTCTTTCGTTATTTGTTTATTTAGGATTTATTTCTATGCGCGAAATATTATTTGCTTAAATTATTCTATATATTCTTTTATCGCATTAAATTAAAAAACCATAAGAAAAAAGCTTAAGTGATGAATTTAGAGTCTACAACTTATAATATGTAGCACATAAAATAAAGAGGGACCACTAAAGTCTTGACCACATTTATCGCTTAATTTCAAATCGCTAATAAGACTGGTTATCTACTGTCGGTTTCAGTATACTGTCCGTTTCATTTTCAGAGAGTTTACGACGATTCTATCTCATAAAGGGATGTGTGCATTATGGACGGATTTGTGCATTTTCGGAATGCAATAATGTAACTATTGCTAAATGTAAACAACTCCTTTCATCTCTCCTCTCACCCCTATTTTGTTGAATTAAATTCATTCTAACACATGCGCAAAAGCGCGGAGGGTTTTAGAATTCGTTGGCAAACAATAGGTATTGAAAAGTGGTTGCGCACTAAGCAATGGGACTGCTTAACTTGATCACTTATCTATAAAATTCGTAATTAACAAGTTCGTTTCGAAAATGATAAGAGATATAAGGGAAAATATAGTTATAGAACGTTATCAGTTTAGAATGAAATTATATCTTAGACATTTATATCTAGATTAGAACATGCAAAACATGCATTTTTTTTTATCTTCAAATTTCAAAATAATGAATACACGAAGTGAAAAAAAGAAAGTGAGTCAATAGGCTCACTTATTTTTCTCTCTTAGACACGATGGGTGATATTCTGGAATTGAAAAAAATAGCAAGATCTCAGCGATATTTCTGAAAAGTTGGAAACAGCCACCAAATAATGTGCATTTTATGCTTTCTTTTTGCTGTAATGTGTGCAAAATTTCATTTTAAATCGATGATTCTCAACTACTAAAAATGGAACTTTTTTGCTCGAATATCTCTGATACAGATTTATGCTGTAGATGGATAAGATACTTGAGCTTGAGATCATAAGATCTTAAGTTGGAGAAGTTATTATGCCGCGACAATGGGCTTGAATTTGTTCAGGTTTAAATTTCTTGTTATTGATGCGACATTGATATCTAAAATAGAGAAAGGCTGAATTATTGCCTTTTCATTTGAACGCTGTTCAAAATTCTGAGATTTTTTTTAAAAATTACTTATTATGAAGAATGGAAACTGGATATTGATCTAACTAAACGGATAAGTGGAACCTCTAATTTTCTTATTGTTGATTTATATCCTGGTGATATTAATTTTAACTTCTGACGTCTTTTTCTCATTTACAAAATTTTCAAAGTGAAAGTACTATTATTAAAAATTTAGCTGCCGAGAATTTTTATTTAATCTGATGTCAGAAACAGCTGATCCATAGTACAGAAATTCTACAGCATTCGATTTGTCTTAACTCTAAAATTAGAGATCTTTTTTCAAAATTTGGGTGAAATCTGTGAATGGGATGTCTTTCTGTTCGCCCATGTGCATTTGAATGATAAATATAATCATGTATCGTATCGATATATTTCTTTCGAAATAACTAAATAATTAAACTGTTATCAAGTTAAGAAAAATGTTCCTACAAGATATGTTCAAAGCTCATTTATTCATCTGCGGTCATTTGATAAATATTCTCAGTAATAGAGAATATTATGTCAAATACTTTTCTACGAATTTAATTTATTTAAGTAAACTTATTCAGATAATTACAAAAGGAAACCAATGGGAATGGTCTAACAGCTTTCTCGCATATTCTCTAATAAGTTTTGCCAGAGAACGAATTACATGACTAGGTAAATATTTCGTTCAATAGTTACGAAATTTTAACTTTTGACGTGAATTTAGCATTTTGACTGAATCTGACCTGTGATCCTTGATGAGTTTTTTGGTGATTAATCCATGGCATGCGGTTAATAGCAACCGAAAAGCGAGTTTGTGCTTTTTTGTTTCAATCGATGTAGACAAAGAGTTGACACAAACTGCGCTTGTAGTCACAAAATCTCATACTTAATTTGATATATTTAAATTAGTGCATTTTCAAACTGTCTCGTTAACATATTTTTGAAAGTACAGTCTGACAGACGACCAACCCGTGGTTTGTTTCGTCTCAAACCTTGAATAGGTGTCTACATTATTGATGTTAAATAAGTGTACCGGATCTTATCTATCTAGCTCTTTGCGTTATAGTCATCGCATATTCGAACATCAGAACAGACGGACATCCCTTGAAAGAATTTTATTCAACATTTGGGAAACATCTATGAATGTGGTATAAAATCCGTATACCAAATTACATCTGTCTAGCTAAAAGCGTTTTTTGTTATCTTTGTCACAAATAGACGGACATTTTCCAAAAATGTGTTTTCCGAACTCAGGGAGGTGGGGGTTCGTCAAAATCACAAGTTCAAATTTTTGATTTTTGAACGATTATTATACTTTCACTTATTTGTAACAAATATGCATCAGTAGAAAAGTAAAAATATTAATACTAATTCAATTGATTAATCTAATATCAATTTAACTGATGCATATAAAGTAAGACAAGTGAAGTGCTCTATCGCAAAGAAAATCTATACAATATTTACTGAAAGAAAATTTTCGCATTTCATTAACTTCCTTATTCCGAAATTCTTGCTCTTGAGATTTATTGATCTTATGGCCTCTAACTTTTGTTTCTACAATACTCTAAACAAAGTTACTTTAATTTAACGCATTGTAAATCTAATATCCTTGATGATTTGTTTTGAAAAATTAACTTTCAAAACAAGTAAAAGCTTCCGTTTACCTTGCAACACATTCCTATCAGAATAAAACGCAAGATACGTCAATTTCTTCTTACAGACCGTATTATTCCCTAAAATTGGAAGAGAGCGCGTTCAGCCCCCGTGTTCTTTCTATGGGCCTTTTGTACGCTTGTCTTTTCAGACGTAGACAGATAGAAGGAACACACCATGCCAACCAAATCAAAGAACCGCCACTGGGTGGAAGTAGTAGTCTTAACAATGGACCACCAGAGTGTGTTGTTCCTTACCGCATTGTCCGGCTTCCATTGTGCCACAGGCGGGTCGTAATGGTGAATTTCGTGTCCCCTTTCATTTATTTACTTCCTTCTTGTCTTTATTTTGTGTTCTCTTTTGTCATTTGCAGTTTGTTACTTTTTATTCATTCATGGTCTTTTCCGAAAAAGGGAATTTCTCATCGAGCTTTGCTACTAATGGAAAAATTTCCCTATTTTTTCTTTATTTTCCTCGTTTTACTCTTTTCCCTAAGTTAGGAAGAATATGTTCCAAATTTTTACAATTGGTAGCAAATTAATTTGAATTTTATAAAAACGAGTTATGTATTTTTTTTTTCATATTTGTTATTACGCCAATTTGCATCATTTCATTAACATTTAGATAAGAACTTCAAAAACTCATAAAAATTTCTTTAAGACTAATATTTTATCGAAAAAATTGGAAAGGATTTTCTGTTTAAATCATTTTCCGTTTTAAATCATTAGAAGCATACGATGGGTAATCCTTTTAGCCATTTTTAGTATCATTTTTTCTTCTTTATTTTGAAACAATCTAGACATGACTCTTTTACTCCGTTCCCATTGCCCGTGTGTGTCTTGCGTCCAGCGCATTTTGCCCTCTTTCTCTGATTTGGGGTTTTCCGGAGCTCTTTGGTGTCGGTTCATTTTACCAACAGCTTTGTGGGAAGCTCCCGATCGACGATCAGTAGGAGAGAGTTGTCCTACAATTGGTCAGATAGCGGATTTATGATTATATCTGTAAAGGCACTGGGACATGGGAACGGACGATGAAAATTTATACTAGCAGGCAAAACTTAAGATAGAGGAAATAATGCTATTGCGGTTTTTCGCAACAAAAACTAACCCGAAATAATTCGAATCAATTTCGATATAGCCTGTTGGATATGGAATCTCTTAATTTCATTACTAAATATTTACTAGGTGGAAACGGGATATTGTAGTATTGACTAGGGGAGGAATGATATTTTTTGTTTACATAGGAAGATATTCGAAATGTCCATCTAGCACATTGATATACGTAAAATGACATCTAGACGTTGTTTAAATCGTATTTAAAAGCTGTATCTGGCAACTACCGGTAATTTTCACACGGGTATAATGTATTCTTGAATAGTGTGACATATACTTTATCATTATGATTAATGTAATAATGCCTCATCAACTACTAGAGAGTATTCTCGTCGCTATCCATCACGTCTTCCTCACAATGCCAACATCATCCGCATGTTGGACGACAGACTGCGAAATACTGGAACCGTCTACCCTACAAACAATCTCTAGGATACTGGTGGAAGAACGCAAGTTGAGCTTACGCCAAAACACGAAGATGTACTTCGGCGGGTGGAAGAATCTCCCGAGTTGAGAACGCACGCACTAGCCAGAGAAATAAGTTCGAGCAGTAGTACTGTGCATAGGCTATCGCAGTACTGTCGTTACACAACTGTACAAGGTTTCAATCCAAGTGACTTTCAACGACGCATTGACTTTTGTGAATGGTTATTGCAACAATTGAAGCCGATGAAGTTTTCATTGCACATATCTTGTGAACTTTAGAAATAGATTTAGTTGCTCGTCTCTATGATGCTTGCACTTTTGTGGCCATAATGCTGCAGCAACGTGTACAGTCAAACATTCCATACTCGACCATGCATGCTTCCATATGCCCTCATATTTATAAAATAAACGTTTTGGCCATAGTTGTACCAAATTTTTATCCATCATTGGTAATATTTGGACCAGGATCGGCTGCCAATGGGCTAAAAACTATCCTTACTAGAGAAGTTTGATCTCAAATTCGATTCGAGATTGGTATAAAATATACCAATCGTAGAATACTAGTTTAAAGAACATAGCTTGTGTTCGAAAGAAAGTAATAACACAATCAAAAATAGCTTCGTCTGAAGTGTTTTAAATGCTTTACTACCGAATCATTGTGGAAATAAATATAATTATTTCTTAAAAAGTTCATCTTAAGTGGAAAACCTTAGTTTTATAATTATTGTAAAAAGTCGTATCATAAATATCAAAATTATGTATTCTCAAGTTAATGAACAACTAATGATATAGAATTGTATACTACGCACATTTTTTAAAAATTTATTTAATGTCGAAAATAACATACACGAACGACAAAGGCTTAAGATAACAAGCAGAACAACACATGATTCTTTATCTTATTCTGCCCATCGCCTTTCATTTTTTCTATTTAATTCCTCTGCTTCGTCTTACTTTCGTTGTTACTTTTTAATAATACACCACTTGCCATTTTCCTAAAGATGAATACCAGATTTGTTATTGTCAAAGGTAATAATTAATCACAAGATAGATAAGATAAATATTGATAATATCTTATGGATTACTCTTGAACCATTTAATCTGAACTAATTTTAACAATGAATGCTTCTCTGTGTTGTGTTGGGTGTGCTACAGAACAAACCATTTGGCATAGGGCTTTCAAATTTTGCACAGATCTAATTTGGAGGATAGAAATATGAATGGCCGAGCGACACTTTCATTAATAACAAATCAAGCCAGATTATATAAAAAAAATATTGCATGAAACTTATTTTTTATTTCATTTTAAATTTTTAAAAACTGTCTTTTTTAGTGATACCATTTTTGTTATCATGCAAATTTTTCTTCGATTTTGGAAATTTTTAAAAATTTGCATTTTTTTATATTGCTAAAAAGTAATTTTATTGTTACAAGAAAATTCAAACTGTTTACATTATTTTATTAAATATTTAAATGTGCACTTTCCTTCCATTACTGATCGTTAAAAAAAAAGATTTCCTCTATGATGTACGCAGTTTACATGAAAAATCAAAAGGTGTGATTATATTACTTCAACAGATAGCTTGCAGATTGAAATAGATTATCTAGACAATTTTTTATATTACTACTATGTAAAGGTTAAAATCTCTACTAGGAAGATTCATACACTCAATAAATAGAGCATGTTTGGGGTTAATGGAATAACATGGCTTCAATAACCGTCATAATTTGATTTTTAAAACTACTTCATTGAAGAAATCGGGGACATTATTAAAAATTATACACAAGAAATTTAATTGAAACAAAACCACAACCAAAATTCCAGTAGAGCCAGATGGTCGTTAAAAATTGGCTTATATTGGAAGTTTTCATGCTATTTCAATGATCATCTCGAGGAAGATCTTCCTGATGTAGCGGTTGATTGGTCTAAAATAAAGAAATTTCAAACTCCACAACTCGATTATATTTAATTATAAAAGAGTGAAGGGTTTTTTTATTGCTTATAAAATGCGAATGTGCCAAAAATATTTTATTGAATATGAAGAATAACGTCTTGAGATTGTGCACAAACTTAGACATTGTATATTGTTTATCAGTGCATTTACTGACACAAATAATATTTTAAGATTCTTTTTTCATTTGGAGCATTTTTTCAATTAAAAAAAATATTCCAATCGCTTATTCTTCAGAAATTAGTCTGGCGCTTGTTAGTTATTCGATTTTAAAGGTAACACTGAATATATGCTTCATGATTAAAAATTTTATTTAAATCACCGATATTAAGTCTAAATTCAGTATTTTATTAGTAAATGAAAGAAGCTATTGACCTTAATCTCGGGTACATAACATCTTCTCTGCTGATTTCCATTTTCATATCTGATAGATGACGAGTTACATTAATGAAATCTAGCATCTTGATGTAGCATAAATGCAGTTCGACGTGAGTCTCTTTTGATTTAACCCATAGCTATATTCCCTATGCTTGTCAAAACATTTCTGATCAAAACTTTCTCCTTTTTTCTGCTTCTTACTTATTTATTACTTTTCTATCCACTTCTCTTATCTATGAGCGTGTGGCTTCAAGGTTGAAGTTGAGAGCCGGTCAGTCGACATTGTTGAATATCTATCATTGTTATACCGCGCTTTGTCTTCAAGTAACTGTAGCCGCAGGCTGCTGTGTGACAAAAGGTTAGATAATGCAAGATTCCCTCCAATCAGCAGTTTTGTGGATTCATTGCCGCTGCTACTCCTTCTCCTAATTGGCCTGAAAAACAAAAGACGCTTTGTACCAGGCGATCGATTGTTTTCTCACGTCTATCTGACTGTCTGATTTTTTAATAATCGCAATTAGTCTATGCTTATGAGAACCATTTCGAGAATTCACTAGTACAGGAAAATTACGACGATTGTTGAAATCATTCTTCCCAAACCAGTTAAGGTTTTGTTGACGTTAATCGGTAGTAGGAAATGGTTGTTCTTGACAGGTCCTGGTTACTTGGTAAAATTAATGGGAAGAATTGCCAATTATTGTTTTATTTACAAATTTATTAAGCTTGATTCATTAGCTTTTTATTTCTTGTATTCATGCAGTGTTTAGCAATTGCCAAACAAAACAATTTGGTTAGTTTAGTAACTGCGCGTCATCTTGGCAAGGTCTTCCAGTACTCTACGCCCACAGAGGAAAAGTTGCAAGAACATAGTCTCCTACCAACACAGCAAATAGAAGTTTTAACGGAAAAAAAAAGAATAGTAATGATAACACACACACACACACACACACACACACACACACACAAAAAAAAAAAAAATGTTAGACGAAAATATCATTATTGTTCGGCGTCAATTGTAAATATTTATTTTTAGTTCTAACGATGGGATTTATTTCAGAACTAATATTTATCAATGATTAATCACCTTAGATGATTCTGCCAAATTCTCAGATATTAACATTTTCACCATCCTCTTCTGTAGGCGAAAATTTTTATTTTTCGCCGCATTAGAACAAACAAAAATAAAAACTCAAACAAGTAAACATTTACAAAGCGTTTTAAATGCTTAAAAATTGTAAAATGTAGTAGAAGCGCGTTATGGCCGCTCTGCAGAAGTTCCACTTAAACGCGCTGGACGTGTAACGGACGACGAAGAGTTCAAGTCGTGTTATTTGAATTGTCTTATATTCTGTTCAATAAGTACATGAACTTTTCTAATGGTGACCAGCTCCATAAACCATAATGCTATTAAAAATGTGTGCGATTCCTCTGTCTTTTAAATTATACGGTATTTTAACTTAATTTTTAATTCATTTTTTTTTCTTGTAAACTAGAACTTAAACATATAGATATTAAATAGAATCCTTCTTATTTAACTTTCAACAATGGAAGAAAATTATGTTATTAGATATTTGATGAAACAATGAAAATGGTTAGAACTTCAGAGCAACAATGTAATCTTTCGTTAAAAAGTGGGTAAAATTTAAAAAATATATATTGACAAAGTTCAAGAAAAATTTGCATGACCATTAAATTGGTATCATGAACAAGGCATTTTTTTTAAATTATGAATTTGTGAGAAATTTATTTTTGTGCAATGATATTTTCAAAAGTTATCGCTGACGAAAGCTAAAATTCATTTTAATTCTTAATTAAATAAATTCTAATTAAAAAAATTAAGATATCGCATACTAGTTCTAAGAATTTCCGCCAAGTGGATAAAGATATATACTGTCCAGTATTATACCTGATGCAAGACCAAGCTTTTCAATTCGTCAATTTTGGAGCTTCAGACCATTGACTTTCTTCAACTTCTTTGACTGATTATTTAATCAAATTATTTTTTATTAGTTGGCAATAGACGTTGTCCCGTTAATCTGACAGGAAATACAACATAACTCTGGTACAGGATGGTGTCAAAGGTCAATATCTTTGGTATGGCTGCCTCTGATTATATAGAATGATGTGGAGCGAAAACAATCTATTTGTCATAATCTATTATCAGATGTCTCTAAAATAATCATTTCCTTTATTTTTCCTCATTAAATCGCACTTGAAATACAACCCCTTTCAATTTGAGCGAGATTTCAAATATCAGTATATATCTTCCTATTGGCGATTGATAATTGGGTTCGTTAAAATGCTAATGCATGATTGTATTTGCGGGCTTACTTTTATAATTTCGCATAAACAATTCTGGGAAAGGTTGATTTAGAATTTTGCCTCTATTTTCAAAATTGTGAATTTTCCGGCATTATTAATTTTCCGATTAGTTGAAGAATCGAAATCTTTTGTAATTATTTTTGAAGTTAATTAAGAATCGCATATTAATAAATAACATTATCTGAAACATTGCTTAATGTAACATCAGTGTCCATTTTTATGATATGCTAAGGCTATTTAGAATAAAAAAGTCTTTAGTCTAGAAAAAGTTTTACAACCAATAAGGGCAACACCCCTTTCTCTTATTCGCAAATAGTCCACGTTTCCCAACAGAAATGACGACAATTTTTGTTCTGTAGAAACGAAACATATAATGATAGGTTCTTTTAAAAACATGAAAGTTTTTCCACTATAATGTGGCTGTTAAATCTCCCTCCCCCTATGTATTCTTTCCATTCTGGCTTATAGACCACAAAAACCATCAACTTTTCTACGGGAATGGGGTAGAGGGTTGAGGGATGGACACGAGAGATGGAGAGAGAAAGAAAGAAAAAGAATAAAAAAAATCGCCGAAAAGTTTTCGCTCTACCTTTTTGGAATGGTATGAATTCGTAGACAAACTTAATGGCTCCGGTACAGTGGAATGAACATCTCCGAACAGTCGAACAAAGGCCGAAAGTCCATTCCAACAAAAGGGGGGAGGGTAAGAAGAAAAGAGGGGGAGATGAAAAAAAAAATCTGGACTACAAAAGGCGTCGAAACGAATCAACAAAAGAAAGCTAGCAAATAAAAAAAATAAAAAAAGGAATTACAAAAATAACAAAATTTCAATCCCTGCACGAGGCATAGCCTGAATTCTGAAAGAACTGAAATCTTATTTTCGCCGTCCATTGTCAAGTTGCACTATTTTCAAGCAAGAGAAGAAGAGGATTGCACTAGGATTCGACCCTCCCCACCCCCACAGCCCCAACAGAAAACATAGTCTTATTTTTCTTTTAGTTTTCCTTTTCAAACTGAATATACACTAGTCGGTGTTCCTTTTTGTTTGTGCGTTTCATCCCTTAGTGTTTCTTATGTGTGATATTTAAGGTTCGTAAGGTTTTCATTTATCTGTCAGCCAGAAAAAAAGCCACAAGCCTTGATGCCTTTGTAAACATTAAAGGGCACATACGCCGAGGTTTTTCTTTGCAGTTGGCTATTTCGGTTTTTTTTTTTTTTTTAGATAGTTTTGTCTCTTTAAGGTGTAAAATTTGACTCTTATTGTTGTAAAAGACTTATAAGAAATTTTTAGTTCTATGAGAATGGTTTTTCGTATTTCTAAATCAAGCAAAATGCGAATTGGAATTTAATAGTTTTTCACTCTCAAAATAATTTCTGTAGGATAATACAGCTACTTTGACTAGATTTTTAGGGATTGTATATCCAAAATATAAGTAAGTAGGCCGACTTTTTATAAATTAGATGATATATGATAATGGCAACGCGCAGAATCCATTTCTCTATAAGACAGAGTTCGACCTACAGTCACCAAATTTAGTGCTTAGTTAATCCTTGATTAGTAGGAACTCGCTATGAAAGGTTTGAAAGTTTTTAATTAGATTTTTAAATAATTAATAATCCATATTTTTCTTCGATAATTCCTGTTTTTTATTATAACAATAATCAAATTTGCAACATCTTTAAAAAAAAGACTTTCTATGTTATCAATTTCAGTAACGTATGTTTCTCAAATTTTAAATTCTTAAAAAAGAATGTCACAATTCGTAATTATGCTTTTATTTGATCTAGACGAATGAAATATGGTATATGATCCTTACATCAATATTATGGGTTTCTATCAAATTTTGAGCTCAATATATTCAGAGAAAGTCTGTTCAGCTTTTAGAATATAGGTTAAGACTATAATTACAAAACGAAAAATGCTAGATGGGTAAAATTTGGTGCCCAGATTCATAGACAATTAACGAATTTTGAGCTAAATCCAACAAGACACTCAAGTATATAAACGAAAGAACTAAAAATATGTAATGACTTAAATGAATCAACTTTATTATGTGAGACTGGGAATGCAATTGTAGTTCTGTGTCGAATTTCGATTTTTATCAGTTGGGTAAAAACGCATCTAAAACATAAAATCCCCTTTATTAGAAAGTATGCGCAATAGTTTTGAGACCACACCCACCAGTTTGAGAAACTTATTTTTTTCATTAAAAGAAAATTTATAAGCGATATATTTGTCAAACAGCGATATAAATAGCATTATAATATCAATAATAAAAAATGAAGTGCAAATATATATCTGTTTGTTTCCTTTTAGGATTTTTTCCCAAGATTAGAAAATGTGCGTGTCTACACTTGCTGTTGTCCTATTAGAGTAGATCAGATTATCACAGAAAAAAAATTAACAAAAATTGAAGTATAAAATTTCATGCACATTGGCAGAATGCCTAAGAAATTGCATAATATTTGCGGTGCACTTTTGATATCGATATATAATGACATTAGACGCTTTGTTTTCCTGGAATGAGACCTCCTCTCTACATAATATTTGGGATTACTCAAATCAAAACTAATCACTAAAATGGGATTGAAATAAAATGTGATCAATTAACAGGGAAAAAAAATAATGTATGAAAATGTCATAACTATCAATTTGGTCCAATGAATTAACATATGCTTAGATTTATTCGCACATCCATAAATCAACCAGTTTAAACAAAAAAGAGAATGGTCTCAGTTGCTAGATGTCAAGGCAAAAGTTGGTATTTCGTATCTGATAATGACACAAACAAAAAGAACGTGATATTTATAATATTATCCAACTTTACAGATAGCAGTGGACAATTATATAAACTGTTTACTTACTTATTCAAAAATTTTCTTTAAGTAACTTGTCCGTTATTACATTAAGCAATTAAATTCTGTTAGCATTACCAGAAAACAGAACTTACAAATTCAATCATATTATATTGAAATTTATTTTTAAAAAATTAGTTTTTAAAGTTCTTTGAAACTAAGAATTTAAAAAATTAGTTTGAAAATTAATTTATTGAAGTCTTCGATAAATTTAATCAGAAATTGTACACAATAAACATTTGTTTTTGCCCAGAGATTAAAGAAATGACAGAATTTAAAAATTAATTTTTAATTATTTTTTCATATGCTTTTACGAATGAAATCCTATTTTGTTTCTCTCAAATAAATGACTTTTTGGAAAAGCAAAAAGATACAAACATTTATAAAGAAAAAAAAATAGAAGGAAATAAAAGAAACAGAAAGAAGAAAATCTTGATTACAATGAAAATGTTAGTATCAATATATAGAAATCTTTTCAGTACCAAAAATTCTTTTTTTTTTTTTTTTTTTTTTTTGTAAATTTATAATATTTTTTCCAAGGAAAGTTATTGCATTTGATAAAATGCATTTTTATGCAGTTTATTTTTAAGTGGCAACATTTCAGGAATGTATTTATTCTTACAAACGATATTTTTCTTGCATTACTGCGAAAAGTTTTAAAATATTACAATGTTTTGAAAAATAATCTTATGAGAATAAATTGAAATGGAAGAATATTACTGACAATTGCTTTTGAATTATGTGCAATTAGATGGGCGGAAGTAAGTTAAAAAATTATTTGTTGAAAATTTCTTACTTTTCTTTCTTAACACAAAATTATATGCTTCAATTTCAATGTCGAATAATTCCAAAAATTGTTTTTTAGGTTTATTCTTCCATTGTATAGCAACATCTCTTTGCTATGAGCAGTTAAAGTATACAGTTTATTTTTTTAGTAATTCTTGAAAAAGGGCAAAAATATTTTTGGAATTATTAAATGAAAATTCAATCAAATATATTTCATTCTTTCGTGTCATAAATTCTTCAATATTCCTATCAGAAAGCATATTAAAAAGCAGTAATAGAGTTATTAGCAGATATTATTCATGCAGCCTATAAATCTTAAAAATTGAAAGTCATCGTTCTTTAAATTTGCTCAATTATATAATTATTTTTGTTTTATTTTGATTACTTTCTCACAATTTCCAGATTTACACTTCAATCAATTTCGTCATTCCATTGTGGATTTCCATTTATGGTGGATTATTTAGAAATTTCAAATGGATGTCAAAAGCAGGACAAATTTTTGTAGCAATATTAAATCTATGTACACGTTGGAATTTGCTTTAACTGAAATTTTTAGCTATCGATAAAAAATATTAATAGAAAATTTTTTATTTTTTTAAAAAAAAACATGAATTGACGAATTAAAAATGTATTAACTATAATTTCATTTTATTTTTAACCCTTAAAAATATTAATAATCAGATAAATCTGCAAAAATTACTTTCAATTGTCTTATTCTTATCGAAAACTCCTGATTCATGACTCTATGCTATTTCAATAAATGTCAGGAGAGTACCCAAATGGTTTTCTTAATTTTAGGTATTTTATGAAAGATTCCAAAATTGTTTATCTTAATGAATTGTTTCAAAGTTTTCATAGTATGATCATGCAGTTTTAGGTAGATTCCTATAGGAAGACTACCTATTGTAATGGTTTTCATGACGAGACTTCGAGAAAATTTCTTCAGTTATTTACAGAGCATGGTACCTAGAACCCAAAACCATCCTCCGTTCAAAAATTTATATTCTTTACATATGTTATCTTGTGAACAGCATAAGTAGAGTAATTTTGTTTGGATTTTAACTGGCTTGGAATATGTTGTTAGAAATATAAAATTCTCGGATGAGTTCGTAAATGACCCATATAGCTCAAAAGGTATGGAAATGGTCGGTACTTCAAATTTTCATTTCGCTATAGCTTTCTTAATATTAAAGATTGAAAAATAAATCCAATTAGCAAATTAGCGCCTCATTAAGACGAAAAACTATTGTATTTAAAGTTCCTCAATAACTACAACATCTTAGAAATTAGGGACTGAAAAATGATTTTCATGCTCTAATTTTGACTACTTCTAACATCAACAGTTTATATTTCCAGATAGTAACTCAGATGTGAAGGAACCTACTTTTGCCTTCCAGCTAGGCGACAGAATGTTTTTCTTGAAGACGGTATATTGTTCTATGTAGATTGTATAACATATATCATACTTATCTATATAGTATATGTTTTTTCTACAGCAATACAAGGATCAAAATTAAAAAAAACATTTAAAGTGATTTATATATCTATATTTTTATTCACTAGTATTCTTTTTATACAATTTCAATAAATTCTCTTGGAATTATATATACATTGTTTACTAATATCTGTATCATTTTTTTAGGGTTCAAATCATCTGTCTGTATCCTGATTCAAGAGGTGAGCTGTTTGTCCTATGCTATTGCTTTTAAATCTTTATAAAGTGTATAGGGTATTCTCACATGCAGCATTTTTCAGGGAATCTACCTCTGATTATAATATTCACCAAGTTTAATTCTTATCAATCATTTGTAATAGAAAAAAAATGGGAAAAAATGTAACATATTACGACAACTTAAAACGTATTTGAATTCTATCAAAATGGAAGGGAAGAGTTATTATTCTCAAAACGTTCGATTCTGAGACAGGTTTAATATTAAAATATAAAGTAGATGGCACAATGTATATTTCATTACTGTAACATAAAGATGTCAAGCATTTTGTGCTATCATTTCATTTAAAATTAAGAAATGATAGCATAATAGCAGAAAGCAGTATTTGTTTATTCTTTAAGAAGAAAATATAATTCCTTACCTGTCACTAAGTTATCGATATAGAAAATTTCACAATTAATAAATCTTTAAATATAATTCTGTTTTATTAATAAGATTTAGAAAGAAAGAGTGATTTCATCAGTTTGTTTTAAAATTCCCCCATCTTATTTTGACTTGATATTTCAATCATTGTCATAGGACATCGATATCAAACTTAGTAGAAATTTATTACCTTAACTAGCTTACACAAAGATAATTTCAAGGGCACTTTTAGCTTTTTCAAACTTAGCAAGTGGATTATGGGGTTTAAAAAGAAAAACAATAGCTTAGATGCGATCAGAAGCAAAGGGGTGCAGATATCCATAATATAGGTGTAAAACAAAAGGTATACTTAGAAGACTTTTTTGTTGAATTTGAGTAACATAATACAAAGAGAAACTATTATAATAGTTAGAAAATTTTCTCGTCTTAATACTCCTTGAGTTCTCCTTCTCACAAAGCGCACTTACGGAATTATGTATGCCTATGAACACAATAATTGTAAAACGCAAAGAGATATATAGGGAAAAGATTTTCTGCAGTATTTACACTAAAATCATATATTTTTTGTCACGTTTTGGATGAAATGTTACTAGAAGTGTAACGATAACTCAAAAAATCAAAAATGTAAGTAAGGCGCTGTATGTGGCTTTTTTTATTAGTTTCGTATTTCTTGTCGAATTTTGGACCAAACCCATTTGAAGATTGACTGTTTTTCTGATGATGATGTTGTGTCCGCGTTACCACGGAAAGGGGGTGCAGTAGCTTCTGAGGGTAAAGACCCCTGAGCACCCGAGGGCAAAGGTCTGACTTCTAGCTCATATGAAGATGACACACACACATTCGCTTGCACAACCCCTTTTTTACTGGGGGGGGGGGACACATTCACACACCTCACAGATAAAACACAGATGAAGAACAACTATGCCCGAACCGGGATTCGAACTCGGGACGCCCAGATCACGGGGAAGATGCGCTACCACTATGCCAGAACGCCAACTCTCTATCCAACTTAATCCGTTTATTTCGACCTGATAACTCAAAGAAGCAACGAGTAAACAAAATGACAATTAAATTTCGCCCCTAGCGCAAAAATTGTAGACTTACATCAAACTTTCAATCCAGTATTTCACCGGAAAGAAATTTGTTTTCTCATATACAAAAAATGTACAAAGAGAATGTGTTGTAATTACCAAGATATCGAATTTGAGATTTTGACGAATTGAAGCGTTTCGGATCTCCCTGAGTCAAAAACGCATTTTTGGAATTACGTCTTTTTATCAGTGAACATAACTTAAAAGCCCTCTGAACTAGATGACTGAAATTTAGTATAAGTTCTTTGGACTAAATTTTTATGGAATTTTGAGCGAAATCTATTCTGTCTATCCGGAAGTCTGTCTATTCGGTTGCCCGAATATAGTTTGAAGCCATAACTATAAACCGATTAGAGCTAGATAGTCAAATGTGTATCAAATTTTATCTAAAATGTATATACGTATCAAACTTGACATCAAATTTATCCATGAATTGACTGTTTGTTGGTCTTTACTTTACATACACATAAACATTAAAATTCAAAAACTTAAAAACTTAGATAAATAAAATTTGGTTCAAACGTTTAGCATATGAAGTGTAGATACTTATCAAATTTTGAACTGCATTTGTCAAATGGTTGGATGTCTAAGTGCCAGTAATTTCACAGGATTGGAAATGCTATAGCTCAAAAATGTAACTAGCTAAATATATAGAATTTCGTATGTGATCTTGTAACTATAATCATAGATGTATGCAAAATTTTGGTTCTAATCAAATGGAAGGGAGGCGTCAAAAATTCTATTTTTTTTAGTATGTATGCATTATTGATTTATTTAACCCCCACTGGCTTCACCAATCTTTTCGAAATGGTATATCGCCAGTATGTGTCAATCATCCCAATGATCACCAATGATCGCCAAAACTTAGTGATCACCAAGGCTCTTTCGTAATTGCTGTTGTCAATGGCATCCGGTAAATAATACACAAGTACATTTATTAGAGAGTATGCGAGAAAATTTTAGGAAGACCATTCCTTTCGGTTTTTTATTGTTTTGTACTTGTATATATAAAAAAAATGTCGAGTGGTAAATATTCCAGTTTTTCATATTTTAAGTCTTGCCTACACTTGAATAATAATAATAATAATAATGGAGAGATTCTTTGATAATATTTTTGGCGAGGAACAAAGAGAAACTATCTTTTTATTTGGCTTTAAAACCTTTATTTTATTTACCTCTATGGCTTTTTTTTAAATACTTTTTGATGCTTTTTTTTTTAATCTTCAAAATCTGCAGCATAAAAACTAGGCTCTTTTCAATACTTCATTCGTGTCAAAAATTGCTTGTAAATTATTTTTATGCCTATGGTGAATATATTTTTGAATAATTGAGAACTGTTTACAGCATAATAATCTTTATGAAAAAAAGAAAAAAAAAACGCAGTGGTCTTTTTGTACATGTGCGGTCTTTTTTAGTAAACAGCTTTTACTAAATTCTGCCTAACTTTTATTTCCTACATTGTGCGAATCGCCCTTGGAAATCATTTTTCACTCCAACTCAGTGTGGTGTCGTTACGAATGGTTATCTCTTAATAATTTTGCGAAGACATGCCTTAAAATTTGATCCTTGACTCACGCCTTGATCATTTTTCAGGCCCGTCGCATGCCTTTTATTGTGAGGTCGCGGGATCACCAGGATGTCTTTCTCAACAGAGTCGGTTGTCTGGACTTGATTCGAAGAAAATTTGTTAATTACTTTCAGCCTACTTGTGTCATCCATATTAATAATGGCTTTTCACCTCGCTTAGCCGGTTAATGCCATTTTCACAAAGTATTACAATGGTATATCGTTAAGCAATGAATATAGACGAAATAAACTAATCTCTCTGGCAGATTTATTAACATTATCCATGGGAAAATAACCATTTTTTAAAAATACTTCTTCACTGTTTGTAGCTAGTCCGGTTTACGCCTTTGTTTTCAGTCCGGTTTTTTATTTGTCCTCGGTTGTCGTCACGTTTTCATTCTTATCTAATGAGTATCAAACGTTTGTGGATACATAGAGTTCGCAGCAATAAATTAATTTTCAAAATTTTAATTGGGATGAATGAAGAATGGCTCAAATCAACTTATTCTTTTCAAATTATTATTAAAAAAATTTCTGTATATAGCTGGATAAAATATGGAGGGAAAATGATTTATTAACCCTGCGTTCAGCAAAATTTTTCATTTATAGAAAATGCATTTGATGTTATCACGATGCAATTAAATTTTCGAATAAAATCTTTTATATTTCAGTGATATTTTGTATCATCAACAGATGAATTAAAATGAATCCTTAGAAGCATATTGAGTGAAACTTATTAAAAACAATTTTTAAATGAGTATGGCTACATTTTTAATTTCAAAATTGGGAATCTTTAAAAGGTTTTTCTATAAATATTGAAAATTGTTATCATGCAAAGAAGAATATCCCTGTTATGTTTGAGTTCAAGGTAATGTAATAAATTTTATATAAATTATAATGTATGATTTTACTGTAATTTTTCATTGCGATCTATTAAGATCAGAATACTAATAAGCAAAATTTTTGACAATTCTTTTTAACAGCAAATATATTACTACAGGGTATCCCACAAGGAATGCAGCGTCTAATATTTACAGATTCTGATGGAACACATCAAGAACGAGTATATTGATGTATAATGTACGGGGTTCCCGAATATAGCGTCATGTTTTGTTTGGAAGTTACAAGTACATCAAAATATTCGTCTTGACTTGTTCTACCAGAATCTATAAATATTAGACGCTGCATACTTTGTCGGACACTATGTACTTTAAAAGTGATATTTTAACGTGACCATTTTTTATACTATGTTTATAATCAAGGGTGGGCATTAAGTCAATCGCGTTCGACTGTTGGGCCACAAAGACATTTTGGGGAGTCCACCTTCACTAAGACCTAAGACGCGCATACTAAAAGAAACATTTATGGAACACCGATGACTTTTGTTATTATTTTCTATTTTGCTATTTTAATTATGTTTGCAGTTAATGTAAATAAGTAAATATTCAGCATTTATTATTTATAATAAATATTGTAATCTTTTTTTTTATCTCGTCACATCTACGCCACTGGGTGGACCGCAAAAACTTGAAAAAATTAGAAGTCTGCCCATTCCTGTTTATAATGTATATGGGAACACAATTAGAGAGTCAATTAATTAAAATTATATATTTAATTACTCGACGATTGCACTAATCAATAACTGGTTTTTTTAAAGAGTGAGCAGTTGATTATTGCTCCATTTATCTAATTTATATATAAAAAAAATTCTTCGAAATGAAGAGTTTTGCATATCTGCAGTCTCCGAACGATTCGATCGCTCGAAACGCTTTCTATAATCTTATATTCCCATGCAGAGAGAAGGGATAGAGGGTTGCTATTCTATTTCAGGATAAATGTTGATATAACAGTCCCAGATATGAAATCTTTACTTATATTTTCCCTCCTATCGTAATCAGTAACTGTCTTTTTTTTTGAGTGAACAGTTGATTATTGTTCCATTTATCTAATTTATATATATAAAAAAATTCTTCGAAATAAAGAGTTTTGCATATCTGCAGTCTCCGAACGATTCGATCGCTCGAAACGTTTTCTATAATTTTATATTCCCATGCAGAGGGAAGGGATCGAGGGGTGCTATTCTATTTCAGGATAAATGTTGATATAAAAGTCCCAGATATGAAAACTTTACTTATATTTTTCCTCCTATAGGTGAACGAGTCATTATATATTGGATATTATATGAACTATTGGTTATTATTTATAATTGCTTTTCATATGTTTGCTAAGTATAATAAGCGCAGTTTAAATTAATCCGAATTAAACTGTTGTATTTCAAAAGTATTGAACTACAATAGCCACTAACGGTAAGTTATGAGACAAGTGCACTAAAGTAAGAAATCTAAATCAACTTAGAATATTTTTAACCATAAAGACGATATAGAAAAATCTCTAATACCGAGTTTGACAACACTAATATATTTTTCAGTGGTACAATTGCATGCTATCAAGAAACGATTTAGTAAAGCAAAATATAAAGAATTAGAAGCAATGTCTTGATAGAACAACCACTTACGGAGATAGATAGAAGTGAAATTATGCATTGGTTTAGTTCGAAAATATGCAAGGGCTCCAAATTTGGTACTATATTTTGGTAATTATTACAAAATGAACTGCTGATAATGAATTTGAATCTTAGATATAGATTGGTTGTTTAAGATCTTATTGTATTTTAGAATTTTCCTTTACAGACAAAAATATTTTGATTTGATTTGGTTCTTTTTCAGTAACTTTAATTGAAACAAACAAATAAATATTAAATTTTTCTTCTGGCTATATTAAGTTTTATCAGAAATATTAAAAACGGTTTCTGTTTCCTGTTACTTGTGAAATCATTTGTCCTCTTATTATCACATTAAAAATTCACCTTTGAGATTTCTTAGCGAAAATTATATAAATTAACTTTCTTAATAATCATAAATATGTGATTAATATTTATTATTGATCCCTGCTGCACAATTGATCAGTCATTTTTTGGATTCTGAAATCCTTATTGCAAAATATACCTTAGTGTATTTAGATTGTCATTCAACATTAAACCAACTGTAATCTACTTTAAAAATTGCGATGATACATTTAAAAAAATTGCTGCTAAAGTTTCCCTAGAACGTTAAACAGTCCTAGCAATATCTGAGCATTTGGTATTGTTGTTTTGAAAATTTATAACTTTTAAAAGTTTTCATACAAACATCATATGCATTTTCTATTCAGATATTTAAAGAAAAACTGATTTTGATTAGACATTCTGAAATATTTCTAGAAGTAAATAATTGTCAATTGTAAATTATTTTTTCATATAATGGCAGAAGACCATCTACCTCAAAATTTCATACTTAATGTATTTTATACTTGCAAGAATATATAAATATTAGTTGGATTTCCGAAAGGGCCATGGGAAAAAAAATGATGCGGAATTTTTCCGGTTGTTTGAAATTATTCTACAGAACTTTTATTCCACCAATTCATCGAACACAATAGTACATTTTACACAACATTCGCACCTGACAGAACTATCTTCTTTTTTTATTTAAAGAATGAAGCTAAATAAAGACTTTTTTAGACCTTCCCCCGTGGGCTGGGAAGGAGAATGGTCAGCAGAGAAAAAAAAATTTCAAATTCTACGCGATAGAGCCTTCAGCTCTGCCAACAACCAAACGCAGAGATTTCCGAACAAAAACGCGTGCATTACCGTTTGAAAATGGTGCAAAAAAATAAAGGAAGAAGCGAAAAAAAAATAGAAAGAGAGGAAAAAGAGAAATGTATAAAATAGTGAAAAAATAAATAAAAAGCGGCGAAAGCAGCAAAGAAAGGGTACGTGTGGCCTTTTGTCGGCACCCGGCTGGCCGCATGTTGCTCGAAGACACACCAAACAATAGCCTGCCCAGGGAAATGATCGTCAGGGGCTTGGACAATGAGGGGGCGCAAGTACAATGGGGCACCGGCATTCCGCCCCTTCCCTTACTCCGGCGCCCCCGTTCGAAATGGAATGGGTGGCGGTGTGGAGGTGTGGAACGGAGTTCGAATGAAAAATACCGCCTTTTCGTTCGTCAAAATCTTTTGATGCCGGCTCTTTTTTTTCTATTATATATTTTTTTATTCCATTCAGTGGACAAAACCATTGCTTTTGTTGAACTGGTGTTTTTGTCCCTTTCAACTAAATAAGCTTATTTCAAGTTTTATTATTTTTTTTCCCTTCTTGATTCTCGATTTTTTTTTTTCGTTTCTTTTATGTACACACGCGCTGAATCGCTTTTTATTTCAGTTGGAAGGAAGGTAGGTATCTGTGGCTTTTATCGTTTCTGACTGTGGAGAGGGTTTTACCACCATTATTTCCATTTCGTATTGATTACAGGTCTCAAAAGAGGGGAGGTTTTTGAGGACTTTGAGGTTTTTGTAGGATTTGCATTGTTTTTGGGGCCTGCTCACCGCTCACTCAGATGCAGAAATCGACCCGATAGAGCTACTTAACAAACCTCACACAGGTAACACGGTTCCATTCAAATGCAATTCAAATGAGTAGAAATAAAAGAGGACTAAAAAAAATTATTTTTTTTTCTTTCTGAACTTTACTGTCATAAAATCTCTTGTCCCCAAAACATTTTATACCGTTCTTGCATTTTCTAAGATGTCTTTGTTTTGAACTTCTTCAGATGCTTCAGATTTTGTTATTTTAAAGTAAAACGCTTTTGTTGCTATTCTTTGAAAAAGAAAAGAAGAAAAAAAGTAGAGCATTTTTTTTCTTCCTTTTTTGAAAACTCTCGTGTAAAAAAAAAAACGACTTTCTATAGGAATGGGAATCGGACGTTTCTTTGTTGATCGCTCGTGCCAGTTCAGCAGAGTACTTGTAGAGTTGTATTTTCAATATCAGTACTTTTCTCTTTTCAAGCAAAATCCCATCTTACTCTCCAGCCGCTTTTATAGAAACTAGACAAGAGCTGCTGAATCACTCACCGAATTGAAGTAGAATTAAGTTTTTATGGGTGAACTTTGCAACAACTTTTCGGACTGTTTATAAAAACAAACTTCGATATTTAAAAAGATTTAAAAAAAACAAAAACAGCATTTTTTTTCTAGTTCAGGGATAGCAGATACTTAACAAATATTTATACAACTTTGAGGTTTTATTTGAACTAAAAACCAGACATACTTTTTTGAAATTAAATTATTGCGTATCAATGTTTTCTTGTACAATAGCTTATATAAACGAGTTATTTTTTTTAATAGAATCTGTCTCTAGTATATAAATAATTCCTTGAATGATTATGATTCCTTGAATGATTTCAGCCAAAATTTCATTAACTGAAATTATTAACTAAATTATATATAAAAAAAGCTCGTATATAAAATAAATGATTGTGATTTAAAACTAAATGCAACTTTCATGCAATAGCTTGTATATCCGGAGATAGAACTTCAATCGTTTTGGTCCTCATTGCTACAACATACCTTCATGGAAAAAATAGCATGAAACACTGTTTAAGATTTGTCCTTACTTAAGAACTAATACTACCATGACATATAGCATATTTCAACCATTTCGTCAAACATAAACAGTTGCGAAAATATAAATATAAGTATCAAGATGACAATGACAATTTACCATAAAGTAATTTTTAGTTTCTTAATAGCAACAACAAAACATCTGATAATGATATCAAACTCTTTTTAAATACTCTTTGGTGACCAGATGAATAACTACAATACGTAAATCGGTCTCGCACACTGAAAAACAAGGGAATACAATTTGATCCAAAGTTAAATACCTTGCCTATAACATTTTAGCTTCAATCATTACTTGTGAATCCTGCATGAAGTGATGAGGTCAGTTTATTGCGTGTATTATACTATTGTATAACATTCGTCGAATGTACGACCATTTTAAATTGGGAGAAGTGGAACTCAATGTTGATTTTTCGGATAAAGGCATGAAATTGTGTATTAAGTCATACAGTCATTACATATCATACATTAAGTCATACTTATGAATTTCATTTTCTCATTAATATCAACAATAACCATTATGGAATGATGTGAAGAGAGCTGTCTTCTAATTATTCCATGTTCTTATTCATTTGGTAATCGATCTGGTGATTGCTGCAGTTATTAATTTTTTTTCTACGAATGAGTTAGTCTTCTTTCTCTAGTCGCTTAATGCCATTCACATTTCAGTATTTTTGTACTATCTCCATCACTAACTATCCATTCTCCATTTCATAATCAGTAGTAATTAGAAAATGAAATTACACTGCCTCAAAAATACAACATTGCAATTTGAAATAGATTACCTAAGTTTTTATAAATTTCTCTCCTCAATTCGGTTGATCACCAAAAGTTAGTTTAGGATAACTAACTTCTCTACAAAATTTAGCTTATAAAGATTAAAATTAAAGAAAAAGTTGAAAATAGAGCTTAAGTTCAAACTGGAGGATATAAAAGCTTGATATTACTTTAGGTCTTTACTAATGAAGTATGTTACAAAAGTTTGACAGATTCCCAATTTATCGACGCTTATTTCTAATAATAAAATTATAGAAATGCAAGGTATTTAAATTATTAAAAGAAAATATTCAATTTTTTATATTTAATGTTTAGAAAATATTTAATTTTCCTTTGTCAGTTGAGTAAATGTAATGCGTTGTTATGATTGGTTTTTATAGCCATTTATATAAACTTTTCATTCTGCCTTCGATTATACTAAAAATGATCTTTCTCATTCATGGGAGTAGTTGCTTAAATTCAATTTTTGTTTATTGTTGCGTTTTTTTTATCAAAATATTTTGTATGTAATAAAAAATTAACACTTCACGTAAGTATCCATCAGGATCTATAATTTTAGTAAAGAAATCTACGCAAGTTTCGGAACCGATTTATTTTGAGATCCTTCATGCATGGGCAAATCTATTAACATTAATGCAGTATCAAGTTACTTTAGAAGTAAGTGAAATAAAAAAAAAAGTGACTCATCAAATCGTACTGATATTTTTCAAAACTCCAAATAGGAAATATTTTTCTTTGCCTTATTTTTACTTTTTTCTATGCAAAATACAAAAAAAGCATTGAAATCGTCAAAATATTCGAAATCGAAAATTTTGATAAATACCTGCATTTCAGATCTCATTGATTCTGAAAAACCCATTTTTTGGGTTATGAACATAACTCTAAAGCTATTTGAGCTAGATGTCTGAAATCTGGTATATTGAATTATATCCGAATTTATAAAATTCTATCAAATATCAATCAAATCCATTCAAAGGAAGTATGTCTATCTGATTATTCGAGTGCAAGTGAACTCGATAATAACAAAATGCATAGAGTTAAGTTGAAAAAATTTAGTGCACAGAGATAGCATCTGAAATGTAGATTTTTATCAAATTTTGGACCAAATCAGTCGGTGACCGTCTGTCTATCTGCATTTTTACATGCATGCATGTAAATGCAATAACTCATAAACGGAACGACTTAAATCATTGAAAGTCGGCTTGGTATCTTGTTACCACAAATGTAGTTTTATGTCAAATTTTGGTGTGAATTGACTGGCAAAAAAGCGCTATAAAATACGAATTCAGGCGATAGAAGGTCAAATTCCCGTTTAAGGCTTTTTTTGATAACTATTGTTCCATTTTCAAAATGAGCTAATCAATTCTAATGCATGAATCAAATCTCATTTTAGAAAATAAGGGAAAGTGATCATGCTGCTCATAAAAATAAACTTTTAATAAAAAATATAAACTTTTATATAAAAATCCTTTTCTATTGCTGCAGTACTAAACAGACATCGGGATAATACTCTTTTTAATGTGATTACTGAACAACACCTTTGATAACTACTTCGCTCACTTCAAAATTATGTTAAATCACTTATTTATAACTTTCTATTCTTGATTTCCTCAAAGAAGCTTTCTTTAAATTGGAATGGAGAATTAAAGCAGTGTTATTTAAATAGTCTTTGATTTGATCTATTCAAATTCATTGAATTGAATTGGTTCTTTAAAGATTCATTGTATACATGAACCTTTCTTATAAATCCGAGTTTTAGGAAATCATTGAACGCTCCATTTAATCATTCTAACTGCTCGTTGCCTTTTAAGTACTTTAATTTTAATTTACTCTTCCTTATATAAACTGCGCTGATAATAAAGAGAATGTTTCTTCCATAACTTTCAACAGTGGAAGAAATCACTCGATTAAATATTTGAAAAGATATTTGAACGCAATTGAAATGGAACAGAAATAAAAACAGAAGAAAAACAGGGTCAAATATCAATGATAACAAAGTCATTTACTTTTCTTTAAAGTGAAATTAACTTTCCTTTCAGATTTTCATCTTTCAATCTAAAATAAAATTAAATATTGAGATTGTAACATCTTTTGGTTTGTATACCTAAATCAACGATATTTTTATTTTAAAAAAATCTGTTGAACGCTTTTCATATTATTTGCTTTTAACAGAGAACGATATAAAACGTGACTGAAGTGAAGCAAATCAAAGCAAGGAAAATGATTTTGTATGATACATTTTCAGTGGCAGAATCACTAATGACATAATTTAAAACTAGATACCTTTTAAAGATAATTAAGAATTTGTGACTTCATTCGATGAAATTAAAATTATCTACTTATAATCCTAATCAAGAAAAGAAAAAGGTTGCGTTGTATTCTGTGGCTAAACAGTAATTTTTACATAAAAATAGTTTGAACTTGTCAAAAAGGAAACGGAAACTTTTACTAAACGATTTTCTCTTTCTCAAGCATGTTTTCGGTCTTAATCCTGATTTCAGATAGATTAGTAGCTCCATCTGTCAGATCCTATCGCAACTATTTATACATTTAAATTTTCGCTTGTAATGCACGATTAGATAAGACGGCAAGTTAACAAAAGAAGTGATTAAACTTCAAAACAGATAGAAATTCTTATGACAAAGCTAGTTGGATGTTGCCTCTTATTATTAGATTTAGAAGAATGGTTGGCTTGAAGTTTGCAAGCAAAGGATGAGAAAAAAAATACTGTATCTAAACAAATCTCTTTTATCTAAATAATTTTTTCAGTATGAGTATCTCTACAAAAAGATTTTTTAAAGGAATTTTCAAATTCGTGACATTTTTATTCAACACATTGTATAATTTTTTTTATTTATTACATACTAGCCGCTTTTGGCGACCAGCCGGTTCGCCAGGATTACCGCTCGCTACAATTTTCAATTAAATATTTTAAGTAACTGGTCTCTTAATAGATTCTCAAACAAAACATTTTTAATCTTCAAATTTTGATAGTCATACCAAACTTATACTGTTGTTTAGATCGTTTCGTTCAATTTACTATATATATTTTGCTAATTGGTTGTCATTTCAGGTAAAACTTCAACTTTAATTTAAAGTGGAAATGATGAAATTGCAATTAATATAAAGATATTTTTAAATAAAACCAAGCGTTTTATTTTATTTATCATCTTTATTGTTATTTATTTATTATTATTATTATTATTATTGAATGTGAGTATTGCAAACAGAATTGCTCGGTATTTAAGTCTTATGTGAACTACAAAATATTTTTCATAATTTATGTAAAACAATAATTCAACAAAAATTTCTCAGATTCAGCATAAAATTCAGTTTTTAGTTTTACTTTCAAAAGGATTGAAATGAAATCAATAATAATATTTTGTTCCTGCCTATAAATATATTAAAAAATTATGAAGTCTAAATTTAATGCAGTAAGGTATCATATCCTGAGAAATATTCTGGAAACACCAAATTTTAAATAAAGGAATTAATGTTTCTATTTTCCACGATCAACTAAGACTTATTTATAAAGTTTTGAATGTTAAAAATTTAGAAAAACTTAACATTTTCATAATTTTAGGCCAATTAATTATCCTTTTTTTATTGAATAGTGATATTCAAATTTTCATAAATCAGCCAGTTTAAGTGATTGATTCAGTTGATTGGAAATTAACTCTTTTTATTTAAAATATTAGTGTTTCAAGAACATTTTGTTATTCGTAATTTCCACAGCAGAAGCTTTATGTAAAATCAAAAATTCGTTATTTATTAGAGCATTTATTGAATCAAGTTACATAAAATATAATCATTTTCTATTTAGACCATTTTAGCAGATCTGTTGTGTTCGTGCGTCAACAAAAATAAAATGCAGACAAATTTATTATGAAACTAAATCTTATTACATTATAGATAATATTATCAAATTTACATCAACTTATTTTCATTCAAAATTCTAGCATCGTTTTTAAACAACAAATTAAAAGTTCCAAAACTATTACTGTTGCCAATCTGAATTTCACAACTATTTACAAAATAAAATTTATAATTATTAAAATAATCGTTAGCTACTTTTAAATAAAATATTTACGATTTATGTCGCAACAGATCTGTGTCTTACTAAAGGTTTACAAATTAGCCGTGTGGCCCTGATTGGAATGGATATCCTGTTCATATTAAACAAAACTTGCCTTAAAATAAAACTTATTTATTGGATTAATAATATAGAGAGTGTAAAAGATCATAAAATAATTTTTCTTGAATTTATTTTTTAGAAAAAAATAATACTCCTTATTTGTTTCATTTCCTGCAGACGATTTCATTTCCAAAAAGATTTAATTTATTTTTAATTGGAGCTTTAATCAATGTGATGGCAACACTTTGGAAAAAGCTAATTTTTTCCCATGAATGGGAAACGTGCTCGTGCAGCTTAAATTTTATTTTTATTTCGTACGAAAAAAAATTGTTGAAAAATATAGTTAAAATATTTATTTAAAAATTCATTAAAAATAGAAATTTAATTTTAAGTTTAAAATATTTGTATCATTTAAAAGATAAATTTTTGACCTGTAACTTCATGTAAAAATCTTTTTTGTGCGGTAATATTTTCGGAAGTTATAGCAGAAACACGCCAAAATTTCGCTTAATTTTTAAATAAATAAAATTCTAATTAAAAATTCGAAAAAATAACCCCCAGGTGCACATTCCTGGCCTCCAAGGTATACATGTGCCAAATTTGATAGCTGTAGGATGAATGGTCTGGCCTGTAGAGCGCCAACACACACACACACACACACACACACACACACACACACACACACACACACATTGAGCTTTATTATAAGTATAGATATAGAATAGATATAGATATAGATGTGTTCAGGACATTGCAATTCTATATATTGCAAATTTGTCACTCTGCAATGTGATATTTATATATAATATAATAATTTGTCTTTTAAAATCGCAATAACAAAACAAGTGTATGCCATCTACATTTTCTGAAACGAAGTATGTAATTGTGCTAATTTATTGTATTTATATTATCGTAATATGTATTATTATCGTTCATAATGATCTCGAAGATTATTTTAATACCTAAAGTAATTCGTGTCCTTTAAAAAAATTAAAATTTAAAATATTATCCTTTTGTGAATATAATCAACATATGAGTAGCCAAAATTATGGAATAAATGCAGTTGAAATAAATTCGATTTCATAGAGGTTTCACTATTAAAAAATCATTCCAGTGAATTCATGTTAACCGATTCAACGTAATATGTATAACGGAATATTTTTTTTTCAAAACAAATTTTGAAGTCTTCTGATTTCTATGTTAAATATTAGACATGATTAAAACATCTTTTTCTTAACTTTCTTTCTTCTTACGACTAAATACTATTAATTTGCTGTGAATCAATTTAAAAAATCCACTAGATATATAATTCAGAAAACATATTTGTATTGGATTAAGGGGATGTAGGACCTTTACACCTTTAATTTTTCGAAATTGTTATGATTTTATTTGACAGCCGAAACCCTTTTGAAAATTTTTTGGTTTACACATGTGTATGCGTTAATTAGTTTAAAAAACAGTCAGTAACGTGAATTTCACTGTTGACTTTTCACTCAGAAACGTTTACTTTGAAGTCATTTTTCTCAGTACTACATTTTCAGAGCTCGAGCGCAGAATTAAACAAGAATGATTCATCGTACCATTGTGAAATTTTCCAAGTAGGCTTATACACATATAATAAAGAAAATCTTTCAAAATCAAAGCATTATTATGCATACTTTCTTTTTTTCGTGTGTTTTTTTAAACATTATGGTTTAACAACATAAAGAATAAAATGACTCCAATAAATCTAATTACCAGTGAATCTATCTATTTAGTATTTATCCCTTTGCATGATTATCAAGTTATATTCTTTGGGAGAAAATTGGTGTAATATTTTTCTTATATAAGGAGCTTGTTTTCAGAAAAACTTTGGTGCAAGCAAATTCTGTCATTGACAATTTATACAGAACACATTTTTTAAAAAAAATATTCTATTAATAAAATTATTTCTGACTTAAAAATTCATAGCTATAAAATGCCTTATAAAACACTAGTAAAAAATCTATTAGAATTAATTATTTCTTAAGTTAGGGGGAGTCGCATTTGACTTATTTTTAAGATTTGTTTTAGCTATTAAAGGTCCTATAGGATCTTTAAGTACTTTACTAATGCAATAATTAAAGTAGTTAAAGTACCTCCACCCCCATTTCAAGAGTTTCAATTTAGTTATTTGTACAACACTGCTAATTTTTTAAAAAATGCCAAAATATTGCTAAATTTATATTTATTTCTCCAATGTCATATTAATTCTTACGAAAAATATTTTATATTTTAATGGGAGGTATCTTCAATATCAATGAGTCACGAAAAATATTAAAATAAACAGTGCAATAAATAAATAAACTTCTTTATACTTTTTAAAGTAATTCTTACAAAATGTGAAGCTATAAGTATTTATAAATTACAGCATGCAAGTTCAGGTATGAAACTTTCTACGTTTTATCTAAATCAATGAAGAATAACAAAGTGTGTTGTATCATACAGAATGCGTCGTCCGATCTACCGATAGTCTTGTTTTACAGGACCATTTAAAAGACCTCAGAACAAACGATTAAGAATGTAAAGATTGAGAACAAACCAAACTGACCTCACCATTCTCGCTTCCTTCTTCCTAAATAATCATCTTAATCATAAGGCACCTAATTTTCAATTCAAATATAAACTCCTTTAAGTGGAAAAATTGACATTCAACCTTAACAATGCATCGAAATTCGACGCACAGGAGAAAAACCACCTGTTTGCGTCCACCGAGTAAAAACAATAATGATAGGTTTTTGTACGGTTATAATGGGCTTTCAACTAACCTTTCTATTGCTCGTGAGCACGATCGTGACTCGGAGGATGGAGCTACATGAATCGATCCATTCCCCACCTCTTCCTCCACCCCCTTTATCGTTTTCGCGGGTGGTTACCTCCTGCATACTCTTCTCTGAAGCTTAGGTATCAGTCGTTTCCTTGTTCTGGTTTTTAAGTTTTATTCTTGGGCTAATTGCTGGTAAATAATGCATTACCCGTGTTATTAGATAATGGAGTTACTTGTTCCAGTGGCTTGATTTTAAAAGCAGCTCATGAATTGTAGATTTATTAACAAAGTTAAGGACAAAACAATCAAAGTAATGACAGTTGATCGAAATTTATTTAGCTTTGTAAAGAATAAATATTTTGTTCATGTTTAAATTTTCTTAATAATCTGGTGATTTTAATCTCCCTGATTAAAAAATAAAATCGGGGAGATTAAAATCACCAATCCAAAACATGGGAGCAGGGTAATGTTACTATGTTTTTGATTGGTATTTTTGGTCTATCTCTATTTTATTTTTAAAATCTTCGTTAACCTTTTTACCGTTCACTCCTGTCCGCTGAAATTTCTGTTTTTTTCTCTGTTTTCCGTCGCATTAAAACAAACAAAAATAAAAACTGAAATAAACATTTACAAAGCATTTTAAACGTTTGAAAGTTTTAAAATGTAGAAGAACGCTTGAAGAGCGTTACGGCCGGCCTGCAGTAGTTTCACTTGGACGCACTAGATGCGTTACGGGCGATGAAGAGGTTAAATTATACACCATTGAATTCTTCTACCCTCCCCCTCCCTCCAATACATATGTACATACGTAAACATATTTTAGCAGTTGCATGGCCGAATAGAATAAAATTTCGAATAATTTTAAAATTTCGATTTATTCTAGCACGGGAGGCGTGATTTACGTACCAAGAATAAGAGGCAAGAAATACGTGTCTACATCACGACACAAAAGAGGAGAAGCCAAAAATTTTTTCATTCACTGGTTTTGATTATGAGAGTGTGATAGGGATTTCTTTGCCACGAGTCGATTTAAGATTGGAAAATTTAGGTATTTTTAAAAGACTGTTACAAACATCAAGGATTTTTATCCCTTCGCTCAGAGCGTGAGAGCCGGTTGAATTTAAAGTTACCTAAAGCGCTTACTAAAAGTAATTAAATAAAAAGTGGAATTGTATCAGGAAATAAAAGACCATTTTAAAATGAAATTAATATGGGTTAAATTAAGATAAAAACATTAGAAAATTAACTAAGAATTAAATTATGTTTAGTTTATAATATATATATAATATTAACATCGTCCCAACGAACATGATAAAATGCCGTAACTGAAGCAATGCAAATTATTATAAAAAAATGTTTAAAATCATCTTTAATTTTTTTAATTAGATGTGAAAATTAGATAAAAATAAGTTAGCATCAATAAAAAGCTTTTTATAAATTTTTTAAGTGATGCGAAAAGGGTTTTTAAAGCGAAGTATTGGAAAAATTTGATTAATTTTAATTGACAAATTTAATTGAATTTAATTAAAATTTAAAAGAATGCTTCTTATTAAGTACCTATAACCAATAAGTAATTACATACCGAATTTAGTAGTTCTAGGCTTAACAATGCAATAGAAAGATTTGAAAGAAGTTTCAGGTTTGCTTTCATGATAGATTTAAATTTCTTTCTTTCTTTTTTTTTTAAATTTCAAGCTAATTATAATCTTGAAGGATATTTTTCAATAAATGATTATTAATTTATGTGTTTGAATCAATAAAGATAATTCAAGGAATGCGATTTTATTTTATTTAGATTCTAATTGGACCTATTCGATTCATTTAATTATTATACAAGTACTTCATGTGTTTATTTTTCAGAGTAAAAAGGTTAAACAGAGCTTATAGTAAAAATAAAATTAATAATTTCACTACAAATATATTAATTACCTTTAGCTATCTTAAAATCAACTTCAGTTGGTTACCTATTACATCATATACCTATTTCATCATCATTTCATGCACGTTGCTTTTGTGCACATTTCAAACATAAAAATAAAGCACCATTTTAGTTCGTGCACGCACGTTTATGCTCGTCAGGCTTGCACATCTGACTTCGAGCTTGTTCGTTACAATTTCTTTTTATTTTGCAAGGCTTGAGCATATTATTTTATTGTGTTCTGTTTTTTATACTAAAAACGATCGTATTAATTAGTAATTTTACGTTTATCTTTGAAAGATTTTTTTTTTCATTAAGTTCTATGTCAAATGGACTTTTATAATAACTTATTGGTAAATTTTAGAACTATGAAATAATATCACATATTAATAGTTAAATAAAAATACTGATTTCAGGTGAATCTTTTCAATGCTATTCAAAATAAATGAATATAGTAAGAAAAGTATAAAACAAGAACCCACAAATAATGCTATTATTGGGTTTGATATTTTTTCAACATATGTAGAAAGAATTATAAGAAAATTTATCTTTCAGCCAAATCAACAATAACTCACACTGTGAAAATATTTCTGGGTAAAAAAAAGAAAGAGAGTGAATAATTTATGATATTAAAAGAAGATTAAATAATTAACCAGCTGGAGTAGTCTCTCCAAAACTTTATCGCATACTCTTTAATAAATTTGTCATGCCAGAGAACGCCGTATATGGCACTGGCTTACAATATGTACAAAATATTAACTTTTGGCTTTAGTTTAGCATTTTTACTGAATCTGTCGTGTAATCCTTCGCCAGTTATTTGACGATTAATCTCAGACATGCGTTAATAATATCCAAAAATCGAATTTGTGTTTTAGGCACTTTTTTTTCAACCGATTGAAAAAAAAATTTGACTCGCAATTTGACTCGAATAATAGCTCTTGTTTATTTCTGAAATTACAGACCGACAGACAGTCAATCCGTCTTTGGATTTGGCTCAAAATTTGGCGGGTGTCTTCACTATAGATGTTATATCTGTGTACCGAATTCTATTTATCAAGATCTCTATATTTTGTAGTTATCGTTTTAATTTATAATCGAATAGATGGACTTCCATTGAATGAATTTTGATCGAAATTTGATAGAAATCTGTAAATTTAGTGTAAATACCGTATACTGTATTTCAACCTTCTAGCTCAAACCGTTTTGGAGTTATTTTTATCATAGACAGACAAATGAACATTTTCAAAAAATGTGCTTTTTGAAGTGAGGAGTTCTACAACGTGGAGATTTGTCAAAATTTCGAGTTCGATTTTTTTTTTATGATTACTGTACTCTTTCTATAGTAAAAATGAATGCTCTACTTCAAGACTCTAACAGAGAATTTTCTGTTAAAAAAAACCTAGGGATTTGTGTAAAAAATATAAATTTCAGATTTCCAAATAAATGCTTTTGATAACATGTCTCATTAAGATGTCATATCTTTAAACATTATACCATAAAATAATGCTCTTAACTATAATCATACCCATGAATAACTTTGTATATGAAATGTACAATTATTAGTAATGATTAATTGTATAGTTAGTACAAAAGTTAAAAAATAAGATTCTGAAAACAATCGATCATAATTTGTTTCTTATTCCCAACGAGACTAACCTTATTATTAAAACGATTTATTTAATTTCATGCAAATTGTCATGTTTGCGATCGAATAGCCCTTACAAGTTTGGGCTCTTTACTTCCTTTACTACAAATAATTCCTTCTCGGCAATTTCTGTTGTTATTGTTATTTTTTGGCATGCTTTCTTCCATTTTGCCCTACCTGTATATTACAAGGCATTTTCAAACGTGATGTAGATGGATAGAGACTAATGCTCCTCCTTTCATATTTTTAGTTTTTAATTAATTGAAGGTCCCCTATCCTTCAGAAAACGTGGCAATAATGGCAGTTGCTGAAAGAACCGAATAAGTTGAAGATCATAAATAATTTTATCATAAATAACAATTTTCAACAACCATCACGATCCGATGGTAGAAAATTATTTATTGTTGCATATTTGTTGTTGTTTATCCGAATCACGAATACATTCGACTTGTTGCGTCTGCTCGTAAAAGGCAACTGAGAATTAACAAGACATCCAGTCAGGGCCAGCCTCTTTTTATATAATTTACGAAACATTCATTAACAGTGGTGCCCCAAAATGAAAAATAAATGCAAATGAAGTCGTTACTAATTTATACGGTTTTTCTGTTCCTGGTTTCCTTGATGAACTCTGACTAAAAGGCACCCCCCCCTTCCGTTATTCTGAATGGGGGATCTTTCACTTTAGAAAAAAACAATCGCTCTTTTACATATTTTGTGCAAAATACCTTGATTTAAGTAATGCCTTGATATTAGCTTGTCAAAACATTGCCGCAATTCACTGAATGACGTCAAAAACATTTTAAGAGTTGCATATAGAGAACATACGTTGCTCTGATTAAGTACTTTGCTAATTTTTTAAGACATTATCTAGAAGTTTTTGTTCTTGTTCTAGTTAATCATCTTGACTTCAACCAGACAAAAGATTCGTCAATAAAGCTGTCGACACAACTTTAGCTAATACTTACAAAAAGCTTTTTATAAGAATTAAATTTATAGATCATTCACAACGCTGATAAGTTGAATTATTTTCTCTTGATTAGTATTTAGAAATTTTTTTCTTTTTTGTAATTATTAAAATTTGTAAAGAAATGATTTGTTCATGATCATTTTATCAAATGATTCTTAAAAATGATTTTATTTGTGAGTATACAACTAAACCTTATCGCTTGAGATCTATGTCTAATAATAATAAAGGTGAATGTATGCGTGTTGGCGTACTACAAGAAAGATCTTTTGACTAGGGATATCAAATTTGGTAAAACATATTTTGGAGGATTTAAATGAACACCTCAAAGCAAGGTTTTTTTGAAAATTTAATAAAAATTATTTTTAAAAATTAAATAGAATTCAGCGTTTTTCCACAATAGCTTCCGAAAATATTGTTGCACAAAGATACTTGTTAATATTTTTATTATGTTAATATTAAAAATATTTATTAATAATTTAATAATTAAATTTCAAAATATTAAAACATTGTTTCAAAATTTAAAAAATTCTTCTTTTAATGATAAAAATTTAATAGGTGTGCAAATGTTTCCTGAATATTGGTAATATTTCTTATTTATTTTGCTTAATTTTCAACAACAGGTTGCATTCTTATCCTGAAGATCAAGCCATTTTTATTGTTTCATTAAATATTTAATCGCGTGATTTTATTTAATTGCTACAAGTTGAGAACGAGGAATTCTTTCTAATATATGTGTAGTTTGCATGAGAAATAAGAAAGTGAAGCTACAATAATAGCAGTTAAAAGGTAAATAGGCTTTAATAGCGTTATGATGTTATGGGACTTGTACCCTATTAAATAGGTTTATTTATACAACAAATAGAATAAATTTAGTGCTATTAAACTTATACTGCTCTTATGTACGTCACAACTTGATGCTTGTTGTTGTAATTCGTTGTTGAGGGAATCATTAGCATCAAGTTATACATAAGATATTTAATGAAAATTAAATATAACTACTGGCCGTTAAAAGTGGTTAATCATTAATGTGGCAGAAACAATATAATGTTGTTATTAATCAATAATGTTACAATCTTATAAGCAAATTTAATTTTTTTTTATAAATTTGTCTCTTAATTATCTATTTATTTGATTAACCGGATCAAGACGCATTTCAATTAAATCAGTTGATTGCAGTTCTACTATATCTTAATATAAAGGAGATAAGTAAAAAAAATTATTTTTTTGGAGACACTTTTTCCCACCTCTGAGCTAAGAAACAGAATAAAAACTCACATAAAGAAAAAAAAAAAAAAGGTCTCGCAAATTAAATTCATATGCTTATATTTGAAAACAGGAAAATAACAGTGAGGACAAATAACAATTGAAACATCAAAACAAAATATTCGTCACTTTGTTTCCCAACTCCATTTGACCACCATTTCCAGCAAATTTACCTATTGTGCGTGTATCTTCCTTTGAACGAGATGCACTCATATTTTGGAGTTTTTATTCAGCGCGAAACATTAAAGTTGGCGAAAAAAATGCAGCTATTAAGTCAAACTATTTATTCTATTTCTGATAACAAGTGGCCTCGGGGTAGCGCTTTGACAGGATGTTATTTTTCAAATATGAGCATTGTTAGACGAATCCAAGTCGCCACCCTGTATCTTTGTCTGGCAACCACGATATGTGCGTGCTTGCCTCAGACCGTCCCTGTGTGGTCGATACAAAACAAAAACAAAGACAAAAAGACCACGTTTTGTTCTCTCCCAAAATGACAATACCCTGTTTTGTGACACACCCAAAGTGACGCACTACACTGCCCATTGTATCCGTTACCTTTTGTCGCTGGCATTCTATTTTTTTAATAATAGCCACGGAATAGAAGGGAGGGGGTTGGAAGATGGCATTGTCTGCGATATTTTCTTTGCCCCCTGTTACTTTCGTTTTTTTACCACCGCACGTCGTCAAGGTGAGGGTCTTTTGTTTCTATTCGAAAGATCCTAACCTTGAGAAAAGAAGGGAGGAAAGAGTTCTTTTTTTTAAATCGTTGTTGTTGTGGGTTAGGGGGTTGGAAAGAGGGTAGGCGCGAACTTTTGTATTCATCGAGCTCGCCCTTGTACCAGGTGACCGGATGATAGCTATTGTCTTTTCGTGGAACTTGTATTCATTTTGTTCGTTTAAAATGATACAGTTTGAGCAGTTTTTGCGGATCTTGATTGTATTGTGCGCGTGGGGGAGTGTTTGATTTGGTTTTTGTGCGAGAAGATGCCGTAATCGTCCTTTTGAATCGTGAGTTTTGCTTTTTTTCCCCCTCCAATTTTTTTTACGGTGTATTGAAATCTACACTAAGATTTTAATTTTACAGAGATATTGCTTTTATTCATATATATCTTTCAGGCAATATTTCACTCCATGCTACAATTAGTTTCAGTACTACAATTCAGAATAGTGAAGCTATTATTCCTATTCTTATTTAAGAGGGGAATATGGGTAAAATTTTTATTCGTCCATGTCCAGGTTTGATAATTTGATATAATGAAATAATTCACTTATTTATTTTGATGACTAACTAAATAAGACAGAATGAAAATTCTATCGTAAAATTTGTCGATCCGAAAAATTGAATGAACGGATAATGCTGATATTGTAAACAAAGTGAAAGAGACTTCATTGTTAACATCTCATGCCCAAAACCCTCATAAGGTGATACGACCCATTATTGGCAGTGGTATCATTAATCAACCAATATCAACATTTATGTATCCCTACGAGAAGAACCTACTTAATTACACAGTAACTTTTCATCTTCATACTCGAGGATCCCTCGATCCCCCCCCCCGAAGAGAAACATTGAAAAATAACAAAGAATTACGCTTACCTTACCTTCAATCCATGTTAAACTGAATATCAAGCGTTAGCAATACATGGCATCGAATATTGTGATTGACCACAATAGCGTTTAATGGAACATTATATGTTCCGACCTTTATACATAGATACGTTTCATCATCACCACTAATTTTGTATCAACCAGAGAAGCAAAAATCAGTCATTATACCGGAAGCTTCTTATGCCCGTTTCTGAGGTGCTTCCCAGGATGACATTTTGAGGGATAAGTAAAATTACTAAGTAATTCTAATTTTTTAAAAGTTTATATAGATATTATTCTATAACATTTTTATAGGTGATTTAAAATAAAAGAATTTCGAGTTTAATAAACAACGATTAATTTAAACGACTGAAGGCGTAATTTAATTTCAAAATAAATTTATTTTTTAAAGAGTTTTAAAGACACCCTTTGTAAGTGTATTGAATGGTAGATTTTTATTTTTTTTTATTTTCTTCATTTCACTCTTTAATATATGGTTCATTATTATAAAATGCATGGAATCTTGAAAACAATTGTTTTCTCAAATTCTCTGTCAGATGGCACTACCGAATTTCGAATTTCGGAACTACCGTACATCATGAATTCAATGATAAATCGATTTAAGAAATCCATTCTTACGAACATAAAACAAATGAAATAAAAGCGCAGAATAAGATGGCATCAGAAAATGTATTTGCAATACTAATAATATTAATTCTAATAACATTTGAAAATATTACATTGAATACATGGAAGACTGAAAATGTACTTATCGTTCGGTAAGCGGTTGACAGCTAAAATCTTTTAGCAAAACTTAATTACTTTAGCTGAAAGTTAACATATCGCAATAGTAAAATTGGTGACAAATTTTGATTTAAAATTTTCGTTGATTTTTTTTCTTTTTATCTTATTAAGGAACCATAGAATTTTTGCTAATCTTGTGTGGAACATTAAACCTAATTTGAATCTAAGTTGTTGTTTTTTTCTTTTTAAATTTTTCACTGGTTTATTTTTGTGGATTTTGTTTCTGGCCTCATGGTTAGATTAATAGATATAGCCTGTTCAGTTCCATCAAAAAAATTCATTCAATGAACTTTACATTTTTTTGTAAGAATGCAATAAAATTCTTTTTATTTTATTTAAAAATAATTATGTCAATTTTTGTAATAATCAACGATCAAAATACTGTGGATAGCTAATTTTGTATAATTTGAATCTAATTAGTTAGATCACAATAGCGAGAATGTTAAATCAGTTTTAACCCTAAAATGCATGACTTTTTTTTTTTTTTTACAATTTATAATGTACGCGTGTGTTTCGAATAGTTGCATATAATTTGTGAAAATCATCAAAAGAAATTTAAAATCCTTTCCCTGAAATTAAAAAAAATAATAATAAATGTCCCAAGTGTCTACATTATGATTTAAATAATACCCCAGTAACATATATCACATTATAACAATTCTATAATAAAAATGTCATTTTTTATCAATATATTTTTACTATACAAAAAATATATTGATAGTATTTTTAATAGATCTATTTATACAAAAATCATCTTAGCATATTTTCCAAGTTCCAATCTAATTCTAGTACCGCTATTGACATTATCGGTGTTTTCTACAAATGTTCATCAAAAAGCATTTAAAAGAGGATTTCCAAACATTCATTGTTCACCTTGGATCATTCATGTGAAGCTTATAAATGGAAATAAAAACGTGTAGCCAAAGAGATACAAGATATATTATTGTAGAATTAAGATATTGGGAGGTCTAAAATATTCTGAATGTAAATATATGAATATATATATAAAGGTATGGTAGCAATTTTGAGAATGCCTTGACATTTTACGCGAAGGTTAATTTCAACGGTATCGAGCGCTTTGTATATTCTCTCTTGGGATGAAGCCCTTGTGAGATGCATTTGATGAATTTCACAATTCATAAATGGTGATACCAAGAAATTTACATGTACGTGAAGTCTTAGGAATGTATTCCGGTGATGATATGAGAAAATGGCGACATAAACACATTTCTATCATCCGTATTCTCTCGCTCTCGTTTCTGTGATTTCTTTAAGCTTTTCTTACTTTAGTATTGGATGATTCTTAGAAAAATAATAGTTGTTTACCTGAAATAAATATAATAACAAAAATAAGAACTGTTGTAAATTCTGGGAAAAAATTTGATCCCATTCTCTAGTCCAAAATATCGGGGCACAATAATGAATTGATTAGTTCATTTTTAAATTGTTTTTAAAACCTTACTGTTAGTTACAAAAATCGATAACAAGCAGAATCACTCAAATAATAAATATCGTTTTAAAACTAGTGTTTATAAATGAAATTACAAAAAAAAAAAAAAAAAAGAGAAATGTCGTAGAATATATTTAAAAATATGTTGAAAGGCTTATTAAAATTAAAAAAACATTTCGAGACAATAAAATTGATACTGTTGAAAAGTTTATTTTTTAAATTTTAAAGTAGTGTAAAAATGGTATTTGTAGAATACTGTTACCTGAAGTTATTGAAGAAAAATGTTAACATTTTGAATATCTTTAATTAAACATCAAATGACTTTTTTCTCTTGGTGAGTACCAATTATGAAAAAAATAAAAACTCAACATGGGGCATTTGAACCCTTTTTTTAACTCTGCATTTCGTGCCATGCAATTAATAAGACAGCATATAAACAGTATTATTTGAAGATATCAATAAAAAATATCAAAAATAATTTTTGAGTTACAACAATTAAATTTTTTGAGTGCCAAATAAAATGTATTCCTTATTTTCTGTAAAAATTCTGTTCTTTATACAACTTGAAATAAAATACTAATTATTTTTTCTATCTATTTAGAATGCAATAAAAAATTTTTAAATTCTTCTGAATACGAGTGATTGAACAAAATTCACTGTTCGGTGCTTATTTTATAAGTAATATTTTTATCATAATCGCGATAAATTTTGGAATCTATTCAAGACTTGATAAATAACTGTAATTAAAAATATGCATGGTAATACTTTGTAACCATCATTTTTCTATAATTTTTTAACACCATTAATAAATTCCGTTGTTTTTCAGAAATCAACACTATTTTAATATTTTGATTAAAATCAAAATTGATTGAAAAAAAACTGGAGATAAAGAACTTATGTAATTATCCCACTTTGCAAAATCAATGACGTTTCTCTCATTAAAAAACTTCGACGATTAAAAAGTAGAATAGATTGGGAGATTTTGGAAGCTTTAAGATCTGTCTTGTGAAGCACCAACACAGACACGCACACGAACACTCAGATTTCCTTTTACAAGTATTGATTTTATTTTCATTTGAATCAAAGTAAATTTTCTTTACCGAATGGCAGTCAGACAATTAAACGGAATAGCCAAAGATAGTTTTCTTTTCCTTTATTAAGAGCAAAGGAATGCATGATTACAACAGCAATTTGCATCACAATAACAAAAGTATTGACCAAACTCGAGCACGCCTTTTTTTTAAAACGATTCCTTTAGGTACGCTTCACTGTTGTTTATTTAAATAGCTTCAATACTATTAAAAGCAGAAGAAAACGGATGTTGGATTCCATTCGCTGTATCCGCAGTCACGAGTCTTTTTCCTCACGTGCGTTCATAAAATTTTACCTCTGCTTTTAAAATGAAAGAGATGTAAATAGACATAAAAAAGGAAGGAGTACAGATAGGTTTAAATTATTACGCTAGTGAAGCCGTTAACGCTTGTAGGGCTTTTTTTAGGAGGACAATTTAGATTTTTGCTTTTGAAGTTGAACACGTGTTTAGGTTTCAACCCTTTACTCAAACAGTGGGTTTATATGAGGGCATAAACCTATCCCTTTTCTTTTCATTTTTTGTTCTGGTGGTATTGGAATTCTTTCCTATTGTGAAATGAGGTTGTTGCATGGTTACACTCCCACATATTAAAGATGTGCTGAGATTTCTCTTTAGCAGGCTTTTTTGTAGACGTGAGACGATACATTGTGATTCTTGAAGTCCGTGAATAAAATGGTATCCAATTTTCTCAACAAAAAAAATGAAGTAAAATCTTTTAAAGTTTCGTTCAAAGAATCGTCCAAAACGACGCATAACAAGAATGACGTTCTTAATTCAAAGGTAATATTAAGCTACTTAATTTAATCTGTACCGCCCAATCGTATAAATCAATTTTTTAATGAAATTTCATTATCGTTTTAGTACATTACTTATGTAATATTAAGTAATAAAAATAGAATGTAGAATATTTTAAAATAATATTTTTCAACAATTTATTAATAACAATTAATAGTTAAAGCATCTTTATTGCAATAATCTTTCTTTAGTAGCTATGCATAGACTTTTTTTTTTGAATTTTTGCTTTATCTTACAAGAAATATAGAGAAATATAGAAAAAGTATTATAATCAACAAAAAATTAAAATTCAAGCTTTTGAGAATTTGTACGTTTCAAATTCCCAGAGTTCTAAAAATACATTTTTGGCATCATATGTTCATCTATTTGTGAACACAGCTTAAAAACTCTTTAAGCTAGATGGCTGAAAGTTGAGAATGGCCTTTAGACCAAATTTGTAGATTTCTTTCAAATTTTGAATGAAATCCATTTGGAAGAAGTCTTTTTATCTGGCTGTTGAATGCAAGTGAATTCGGAAACTACAAAACGTAAAGAGCAAGATGAATATAATTTGGTATATAGATTTAGCTTCTAAAATACACACACTTCTCTAATTTTGAACCAAATTTGTCAAACTGTTGGTCATCTTCTTTCGGTACTTTCACATGCATGTAAACGCAGTAACTCATAAACACAATAACTTAAATCAATGAAATTAGTTATGTTATTTTGTGATTACAACTGTAAATTTGTGTCAAATTTTGGTATTAATCGACCGGTAAAAAGGCATTTAGAATGCAACTCTAACAATAGATTCAGTAAAAAAAAAAAAAAAAAAAAAAGAGATTCAAAAAAAACTAGATTCATGTTCAAGATCATGTTCATTTCTAACTATCATACACCAATTCCATGCAAATTATTCATGACCATATCTAAGGTTTAAGATTTTATGTTGCGAAAGATGGAAATAGTCTGTATTGGAGAGTAAGCTAGAACGTTTCGGGGAGATTATGTTGTATAGAAATTAAAGCGAGCGATTTGTTTTTAATATTACTTTATGATCTTTCTTCTTGGAATTTTTATTACTGCTATATTTAATTTTTAATTAAAAAAATGTCAATAAATTCTCATGAAACTTCCCTTCATTAAAACCTTCCCTATCCTATAACGTACAAAAAAGATGGCATTTAAATCTTATTTATCAAAATTTAAAGTGACTCTTTTCTTGATTTTTCTTTCTCTGTTTCAAAGATAAATAACTGGTGAAAAAAAAATCTAAAGCCTTAAATCTTTTGAATAATTAAACAATTGTTTTTGCTTAGTGTATGAAAGACTGCTTACATTAAGCATAATAATAATAAAAAAAATACTTGTTATGAAGATAAAAGCTGTCCGTGTTTAGTCTTTCACAGAATATTATCATTAGTATTTAGAAAAAAAGAAGTTACATTTTAATTTGTCAAGCGATATTTTGGTACTATACATATGAAATCGCCAAAAATCGGTGAGTGATTATTCAACAATTCTAAAGGTATTTGTTAACTAAAAGGTCTCTTTTGTTATCGGTGACCTTGAGGATTACTAGAATAGCTTCTCGTTTGTTTTTGAGAAAAACATAATTTGTTGATGAAATTGTATAAACAAAGCTGTAAAATGAAGCTATCCTTGGATAAAATGTGTCATCATCATTACAAAACGCTTGATTGCATTAACTTTTGTTGAATCATCAAACAAAAACGATAAATTTTAGAGCATAACACAACATTACGCATTTTATTACAAAACAACGTATTAAGAATCTTGAAATGGTCATAACGTCATTCTATACGTATAATAAAGAATAAAAAGAGCCCTGGTAAACCTTATACAGTTTTTTTTTAAATCACAAGTTGAAAAGCAATTCAATTCTTAATTTTACTATTCGATTTTTTATGACAAATTGCATTTTTAGATAGAATATATATAGAAAAACATTAATTTTTATCATTCTGTTTTGTTTTGAATAAACACAGTTTGAATTTTATCTCTTAATTGCTTATTTATTTTATTGTTTACAGATAACCGAAGGAATTTAAATGATTTGCTATAAGCTGCTGCTGGCATAAAATAAATTATTTTCAAAAAGCAATTTTCGTTCATATTTGAAGTCTTTCATTTTTTTTAAATGTTTTTATATGGTAAGGTTCTGCCGGCGTCCTGGCCTAGGAGTCTTCCCCGTGATCTAGGCTTTCCGGGTTCGAATCCTGGTTCGGGCATGGTTGTTCCCTCCCTTGTGTTCTATCTGTGAGGTGCGTGAATGAGACCCCCTGTAAAAAGGGGTTGTGCAAGCGAGTGTGTATGTGCTATCTTCATTTGAGCTAGAAGTCCGACTTCTGCCCTCGGGTGCTCAGGGGTCTTTACTATTACCCCTCAGAATCTACTGCGCAAAAAATTTGGTTTAAAATAGTCACACGACAAAAAAAAAAATGTTAAGGTTTTACAGGCCAGACCGTTTGATCAATAGTTACCAAATTTGGTACATATATTTCTTGGAAGTTAATGTGCAATTCGAAGGGATTCTTTTTTCTTTTCTTTTTTTTCTTTTTTTTTTTTTTTTTGTCTGTCAGTTTGACAGAATTATGGATTTGAAGTTATGTTTAAATGATTTAATTGAAATTAAATATTACTAATAGCCCAAAAAAGCTGCAGTAATGTTACAGTATCGAGAGAATAAGAAGATAGGCGAATCTGACATTTTCATTTTTATTAACGATATTATGTAATGGGATTGGCTTCCGTTAGAAAGGTTCATATACAGAATGAGAAAAACATATATAAGACTGAGATGATAGGGCTATATTGTCTGTCATTTCAAAGGAATCATGAACATGAAGTTATATATAAATGATTTAATTGAAAATTAAATATAACCATTATCCTCGGCAAACTAGCTAATAACCAAAAGCGACTAGCATACAAAACAAGAGAAAATATTTTCACTTAATCATACAAGAGGCGAAATATTAGTTATTAATTTAAGGATTGGAATTTTTGTAAAAAACTGTTGGGGCATGGCGATCGAATGAATACCTTTTTTAACCAAATTTGACTTAGCTGAATACATAATTTTTTTGAGTAGTATAGGATAAATAATCTCATAAAAAGGACATATATAATAAAAAGCGTGATCGGTTTTCGATCAAAAATATTAGTAATAACTATTTATTTTTGTTACAACAAACATGTGTTATTCAGTGTGTTTCAGCTCTTGGTGCAAAACACGAACAAGTTATTAAAAGAGAAAAACTAAAGGAATGGCATATTTTTTCTTTCAATAACATAGATTATTGAAAATCGCAACAAATAATAAAATATAATTCTTTTATATAACAGAGAAAATAACATCATCGAAATAAAACGTCACCAAGAAATAGCAGTGACAATAAAATAGAGCAAAATAATAACTATAAAGATGTGTAAATATTTTGCTCATTCAAAAAAAGACCTTTTTTCTTTTATTATTTATCAAACCACGTTCCTTGAAATCGCAATCATTAGGAAATAATGAAATAATGTGGTAAATAATAACAAGCAATGTATGGCCATAAAAATAGCCATTAAATTATTGGAATTTAATAATCATTGTCTTGTCATGTTTGTTGAGTTGAGTTGAATCTTTGTTGGGCATTAAATTCATAAGGAAACGAATACATTTTAAATGTTGTGATTTTATGTTCACAAAACTCTTTATTTCGTTAGTAAAGCATATTTAAATCATGAAATTTACTTCAAAACTCAATAGATTTATTTTTTGTGTAAAAACTGCTCTTAACATATGAAATGTAGTCTTTGAGGGTTTGAAGATATGCAACAAAAGGGAGCAAAGTAAAATTTATTATCGAAAAAAAATTATAAAAAATGCATTTTATCGATGAAAAACTGCAATATTAAATTTCAAAGGCGGGAAATATATGCAATAACTTATTTTTGTTGTAGAGGAGCAATTCAATTACTTTTATCTGATCTATTTACAAAAATGTTGCATATCATTTTACCTGAAAGTAATGAAATCGTTCATATTGCTGATATTTCTCGCATGTGATGGGAACATATCAAGACAGAAAATGACTAATCTACTTACATAAGGAAGCTCTTGGCTCGCCTCATGATAGTCTTATTGCGCTTGGCAATCTTTTACTAAGAATATTGGTTGTATTTAATTTTAATGATTTTTATACATACTTCAATATTTAAGATTCTCTGGACAAAATGGTTTTAAACATAAAATTGTGGCAAACATTAAAGCCGTATTGTTTTATTAGCTTTATATTTATTGTACACACGAACATTTCTAATGTCAAAATGAAATGCGTTGAAATAAGATATAATTTTTAAGAAACACAGAGTTAAATGACTGAATGCGTAGCTATCGGTCATTTAAATCTATGGAAGCATGTAATTACGGAGCGCAGCTGGTCTTGAGAATTATTATTCATTCTTCTATATTATAATGTACTTGTTTTTTTTGTGTGTGTGTGTGTTTTCAACATATTTCATATATATCAAAATGGCAGTAGAAGTTTGAAATTTTTAAAAATTGCAAAATGAATTAGCAAAACTTAAAAGTTATCATAACGAACAAGAAATTGATAAGTACTATTTTTAAAGGTTAAAAATTTCAGATGTATACAATGATGATAATGTTAAAGATTCCATTCTTTGATAATTAAATCACATTTGCATATTATGAGAGAATAAATTCGTATATATCTCAGTAATATTCTTTGGGGGAAAAAAAAGGGAAAAGTTTGTTAATTTTGTGTATTTTGTGTTGAAGTGAAGGCTTTCAAAAGCCTTTTTATAGCAGCGTATTAGATTCTTTGATTTTCCGATAAAAATATCAATTTTTACATTTTAATACTCTTTGAATATTTGGAAGTGTCGATGAATTTATTATAAACTGTTCTTGATTCTCTTTCTTTAGTCAACAAATAAAATCTCAATATTTTTTTTTCTGTTTGCTTTCACATTTTTGCTGAATGAAACCAGTTTAAACTGGTGTTTGAAATAAATACGAATTCGAAATCCATCAGAAAAGATTGAGATACAGGACGGCTGAAAAAAGGAATCCATCCAAATAGGGACATCTCGAATATCCGAATCGGTTCATTGTCCAGTCTAAAAATACGCATCTCGCTTGTGTCCATTCAAAATCCATTGACCGTCTCGGATGCACTGTAATCCATTCAGTCTTTTTGAATGAAAAGAGCGAGAAAAAATTATTCCTTTTTCTTGGATGGTATTTGTTTGCGATCGTCGTCGGTTTAAGAAGTGTTTCGGTTTAAGTTCCTGAATGCTCTGTCCATTTCGCTTTTGAATGGAGAAAAACTAGCTTTGCAAAATCCGTACTGGATCATTTTTAGGCTATTCAGTTGGATTTTGAGCCTTTTGAGGATATAAAGACAGGAATTATTCTTTGCATCGAATGGCTGGCTATTCTTTCTCAGTATAAACTGCGAGATGTGCCTTTTTTTAGGAAGATTTAACAAGTTTTTATCGAAACGAAGTTTGCAATTCTATCATCTGGCCACGCATGAATCGAAACAACTTGGGAAGACTTCTTCAATAGGGATTTTGAACAATTTTATTTTAGAATTAGTTTTGATACTTGAGCCATTTTTACAATCCCTCTTTTTTTTTTTTTTTTTCTTATAGTATTTTACAAATAAGCTTCGAAATCTGAAAGAGAACTTCAGATTGAAATAACTAATGGGTTTTATTTCTTTTTTAAATAAACATTTTTTTATGATTGAGGATATTTCTGTGTATTTAGAGTACATTAACTACCTTTGAGGACCATTTCTTTCATTGAGAATGTTTTTATTTAATGTCAATTATTATCTAAACGAATTATTTTGCAATTTTTTTTCTTAGTTTAATTTTATTATAGATCGTTTAGTAAAAAAAAAAAAGAAGAAGAAAAAAGTATACAAATGAGATAGACCATAGACATTTTCTCAACTTCTGTATAGAAAAATTGGAAGAAAAAAAAACCCCTCTCTTATTATCTAAAATGTTGGATGTTTATAAAATACTACTGATAAAGAATTTTGTGATGTATTTTTAATACTTATTCTTTTTTATTTTCCAGTATTATCAATTCCGTTTACGAGAAATAAATTACAGGAAGTCCATTCACTCCATGTTTTTTTTTTTTAAATTTTTGAATCAGAATTCAAAATCAGTTTTCAATTATGCAATCTATCAGTGAATTTTGGAATTTTGAAGAATAACACTAAACCTTTTTTTTAATCTCTTTTAATAAATATTTGCTTGCAACCGTTTTAGTTTTTTTATTAAGAAAAAATAATTTTTTCGGAAAATGGAAATTTATCTATCTGCGAATCTATCGAAATCGCGGATTTTAAGCCCTTCCATTGAAGTTTATGATAAAAATATTATTTTAGCTACATTTCAAAATTAAATTAAATCCTTTTTTGGCTTTTTTCTTATATATGAAGTGTGTAGAGAAAGTATTGTAATCATCCAAAAATTCGTACTCGAGATTTTGCAAATCTCTGTTTCAGACATCCTCGGATCCGAAAAACACATTCTTTGCGTTATGTCTGTCCGTACGTCTGTTTGTTTGTGATCTAGTTAAATTAAAAACGTTTTGAGATAAACGGCTGAAATTTGATATAAAATTTTGCGACCAAATTTGTGGACTTCTATCAGATTTTGAACAAAATCCATTCTCAGCAAGTTATGTTGCTGTTTTTTCGAGTACAAATGAATTCGATATTTACAAACCTCTAAAACCTAGGCAAATAAAATTTGATATACAGATTTTTGGATTTAAAATATAGATACTTATCAAATTTTGAATTAAATCCGTCGAACAGTTGACAGTCTGTCTGTCTGTACTTAGGTATGCATGTAAAGACAATAATTCATAAATATAATGAATTAAATCAATGAAATTCTGTTTGCAATCTTGGGACTACAACATAGTTTCGTAAAAAAGTTTGATGAAAATCAGCTAATAAAAAGAGCACCCAAAACATATTTTTTTGCAATAGATTCAGTAAAAATACTAGAATCATGCTAAAGATCTATATTTAGCAACTTTTATTCACCAATTCGCAGTCTTAACTCAATGTCCTCAATTTTATACATAGCAGAAGGCTGTCTCATACCCCCCGTATTCGTAACCATTCTGATCACTGAACGGTTTGATGAGCATGTTACGGGGATTTTATTAAATACCAAAATATTTACAGTAGAAAAAAATAACTATGCACAGAATTAACAAGCATATAAAAATTGATAATAAAGTGAAACCATTTACAAAGATTTTCACCTTTTAAATATTATATAAAAGTTATATGCTGATTACTTTCTGCTTATTATTATTCCATAATCCATCTGCTTATTATTATGGAATAATAATAAGCAGAAAGATATTATATATGAAAAAAATCACATGAATTCTAGGTTCACTTGTTATCATGACATAGTAGATGAGGATCAGTTATAAAAATCTAATAAAAAATAATTTGATTAATGGTAACAAAGAAAATAACGGTTCGAAAGAAACAAATATGTATATGAAGAAACTGTGGTGGTCCCCCCCCCCTTCCTAGTCCTTGTGAGTATGACACTTGATGTTGAAAGTTAGAAAAAAAAAAATCTCTATTTTCACTGATAAATTTGATTATCTTATGGAATCTCAATTTTTTTTACACAGGAAATAGGCTAAGACTTTTTTTTAGAGAGTATACAAGAAATCTACGGAGAGACCACTCCCGCTGGTTTTTAAAAACTGTATAGTTTTGTATCTTATTCCGAAATCCATATTTAATCTACAAACATCAAACATTTATAAGTTTTTCAAATATATATCGCATCTATTTAACAAATTCTTATCCTTTTTTTTTTTTTTTTTTTTTTTTTTTTTGTAAACGTAAGACATTTATTTCGTCTCCAACTAGTTCCCCAAATCAAAGCCCATTCCCCAAACTGTGCGAATTCGAAATCAATGATCTAATCCACCAAGGGAAACAGCCAGCCTTCGGGCAGTTACAATTTTTTCCCCATCCAACTCCCTTTCGTTGAAGAGGCCTTTCCCATTGTCCACCATGCAATCCATCGATAGAGAAGGCGAACTATTTATCGAATAATTGTCTGCGTCCATATTTACAGAGAACTTTTGCCTCTGTTTCTGAGGAGAGAACGGGGTGCCGAAAGCAATTTCGCAACACAAGCTGTAGGATTAGATAATCGATGGTTAAACCGGTGCTGTAGGGAAGACTCAAGAGTGGGTTCTTGAGGGTGGATGGGGAGATATTGGCAAATCTTTATTTAAAGATAAGATTGAGTAAAATAGCAGAATATAGAACCCCCCCCCAAAAAAAAATCATTTCTATGCCATTTATGGGCAAAATTATCACAATATTCACACACATTAAACTCGCACTTATTCATTTCATGTCATAGTTTATTCAATCGAATAAATTAATAAATCCTAAGTCGTAGTACCACAAATATATTTTACAATATCAGTGGGTATCGAATATTTGCTGCTTTAGTGTGATTTTACTTTAAAAAAAAATAAGAACTGGATGAACAGTTTCTTTCCTGTACTGATGTATTTCGTCGCAGTTGGTATATAAAAAAATGGTCTTCACTCTCTTTCCTAATTATCCAACCTTTTCAGTTATCTGGAACTGGTTTTGGCAGTTATTGGATTATGTGATATAAATGAGATTTTGCAATATAATTTATTTTAAAACTGTAATCGCTCATCCAATCCAAGAGCAATCAACAGCTATACAATGATTGCTCTTGGATAAGAAATTTCTTCCGAGTTTGACAACCATTCTACCTTGCCCTTTATTTAAGCAATGTTATAATAGTAAGGGGAAGAGAATTTTTTGACAACATTAAATCAAAAATCAAGTTGAAAAAATTATGATTTATTTAAAATTATTAAAAAATTCAGTTGTTAATTATTTTTGGCCTCTTATTTTCCACATATTAATCATATATCGTTTTTGAAGCGTACAGAATTTTTTTAAACTGGAATTTTAGAGTTAAATTTTCGGTTTACTTAAAAAGTGTTTAATATTTAAATAATGATATATATATTGGGAGTATTGTGCAATTACTGACGTATTTATAGCCATTTGTTTAAAAAAATCCGTTTACACTTTTTGCAACAGAAAGTTTTGACGTTACGTGTCTGCAAATGTTTTTCACGAAACAAAGAACTAATTTAACGAGCGCTGCTAATTGTTTTTTTTCTGTCTTGAATGGATAATGCCTCTTTATTTCTGTTATTTTTATTTGTGTTTCAATCAAACAAAAGAAACTGACCTTGATTTGTTAATGACACAATTATCGAACTGGATACCTTTCAGCTGTATGTTCAATGTAAAACAATTCAATATATGAAAAGTTTATTTTTCGGACGAATAGTCTAATTACCTAGTTTTGCATGGGACGGATTAAGCTCAATCTCATTAACTTTTGTCCCTAAATGTGATTATTGAAATGACTCAGAGGGTATTCATAAAGGAAACGTAAGTGTGTTTATTTCCGGACACTGCGGGAAATCTGTTAAAAATTCCAGCTATTGTAAAGAATTAATGAGAGAACAAATATTTAAAGGTTTTTATCGCATCAAATCTAAAATAGATGTACAAATAACGAGTGATAAATCATTTTTATTTTTCAAGTAAATGTTAATTATAATTGATATAAATAATGGATGTTTTCCAGATTATAAATTTTTATGTATTAAGGTTACGTCATATTATTTACTACGATTATATTGGGCCTTAAATTTTCATTTTCCTGTATAGGTAGTATAGAGAAAGTTCAGTGATCGTCAAAAAAATTCTAACTTGAGATTTTGACGAATCTTCACTTTTTAGACTTCCCTGATTTAGAAAAATACAATTTTTGGAAAATGTTCGTCCGTCTGTCAAAGACAACTTAGAAACGATTCGAATTTGACGGATGAAATTTGGTATACTGATTTTTCCATCAAATTTGCAGATTTTTTAAAAAAATTTGAGTAAAATCTTGATGCCGCTCTCTCCAGCTGTTTGAATATAATTTAACAAAATAACTACAAAATAATGAGTGCCAGGTAGAAAAAAAAATTGGTGCACAGCTTTAACATCTATAGTGTAGACATTTGTCAAATTTTTAATCAAATCCAACTACGGATAGTCTGTCTGTTGGATTGTACTTTCAGAAAATTGTAAACGAGATAATTCAAAAACGCATTGATTTAAATATACACAGTGGGTACAGAATTTTTATGACTGCAATTGCAGTTTTGTGTCAAATGTTTATTTCAATCTATTGAGAAAAACGTGTCACAAACACAAATTCGATTGTCAGATACTATTAACGGCATGCCAGGAATGAATCGCCAAATAACTCTCCAGAGATAATACGATTGATTAACTAAAAATGTTATATACAAATCAAAATTTAATATTTCGTAACTGTTGTATGCCAATGCCCCGTAAGGAATTTTTTGGCATGACAGATGTATTAGAGAGTATGCGAGAAAGTTTCGGAGAGATCACTCCAGCTGGTTTATTCATGTAAAAAGCTTAGTCATATCCATTATAGTAAAATGCTCATTGATATTCAACAGTTCATTTCAATTCAAATAGCATTTCTTTATTTCTACATAGCAAACGAAAATGTATACATAGTCCTTTAGACGGTTTTCAACGGCTATATGCTACTCATTATCCTGGTTCTGAAATTAAATCTTCCTCATTTTGACAAATATTTTTCCTTTAATATATTTTCGACATAATTGAAAAATCCCAAAACTAATCCTTTTATATATATATATAATATATATATATTACGTATTTAAAATCCCTTTTTCAACATATATCTATGAAAAACATTTTCGAATTAATCAATTTTTTGGCCGGAAATCATTTAAAATTTCAATTTTATAAATAGAAAGCTGAGCTTTTATATTGATAGATTTTTTTCCCTTCTTAGTCGTTTCCAAATATTTCAAAGAAAAATTTTTGATTCATAAGCTTTGGAGCATAAAGTGCGCGCATCTCACAAATTGTAAAAAAGAATATATACGATGCTTTGAAAAACCATTAGAAACATTAATATAAAACCGAAAGAAATTGATTCCGAATGATTGGAAGTCAAATGCAGTATAAATGGCAAGATATATAATATTTTTGAAATTATTTTCTAAATATCATGTTAAATTTATATAAATTAAATTTTTACATGAACTAAATAAATATTTTTGGTCAATATAAATCTTATTTAATTTATCCTTATTAGTTTTGATCATTAAAAAATTCATTTAGAATCGAAAATTATAAATAGTATAGAAAATATAGACATGCAGGAAAAGCCTATTTACCGAAACTTTTATAAGCGTTTAGCATCGTAGCATATGGTAGAAAAGATATTGGAGAGATAAAATTTCATTTCTATTTTTAGTATCGTATATTTAGGATAGAAATGATCTGGGGCTAATAAAATTTCATTCCTTTTTTTAGTATCGTATATATAGTATGGAAATGATGGATTAATAAAATTTCATTTTTTTTAGTATCGTATATATATTATGGAAATGATCTTATGAAATTTCTAACTAATGAAATTTCATTCCTATTTTGAGTTTCTTAAAATTTTAAACATCTTTTTTAAAAATTTGATTGAATAATATATTTTAAGTTTAATTAGGCTCTAATGGTTTAGTAAGTAAAAATGTTGATTGTTTTTATTTGTTTTATATAATAATATATTAAATTGCTGATATGATAGGTATGGAATTCTTTCGAACGAAGTATAAACGATTTGAACGAAGTATAAACGATGTTGATAAAACGAACACAAACACCTTTTCAATCGTCATACAATGCTCAAAAACATCTCACTTTTATTACATCGAGAACATTTCTGCTTTTTTTTTCCTTTCTTTTGCTAAATAAATGAAAATGAAAATTCTTCAATGTCATAATCAGGATGGAGCTAAAAAAATAAATAAAATAAAAACCCTAGTAGTGCCATCTCTCAGGTAGAAACAGACCACTTTTTCTACTCGGCAGCATTCCGAAAGACGCGGATTGAACGAAATGGAGGAGCTTCACCCCCTTCCCCACCTAGACCCCTTTAACCACCCTGTTGATATCGCTCCATCCTCCCTTTGTGCCGGGCACCCGAAATGAAACCGTATGCATTTTTCTGCTGGCATATCTGCATACAGGCGAGCGTGCTTTTGCCTCTTTTGTGCAAGCATAATCGAAACGAACGAAGGAAACCCGGCCAAAAGAAAAGCAGGCAGCAGATACATAACATATATCCGTATGGATAGAGATAGAGAGAGTTGGGTTTCTATCAAAAGTAAAAAACGTGGAAAAACCATTCCCCCTTTCCTCCTAAAAGATCTGGAAGGCAACAGCCTAATTTGGTGTCTTGTGCGCTTTGACTACGGCAAACAACATAATGCAGCTCGAGAGCCATGACAATGGCTGAGGCTCTCTTGTTAGGAGAGCTAGGGGCCATTGAAAAGAATGCCTTTTTGAGAGGCCTAATGGAAAACTTCACAAAGAGCATTCTCCCTCCCCCAACCCCCTGTCCCCCCGTTGTATTGGGCAGGGCCCCGGAGTAGTGTATGTGCTGCTGACACGAAATATTCAATTTCTTACGTGGAAATGTTGTTCGAAGGCAAAGGGAAGGTAATATTAAAATGTTCTTGTTGTCAACGTCGTTTGGAAGGAAAATAATAGCGCTTTCGGATCAGTTACAGATATATATTACCTTGTACGTTCTTTATGGGAGAGAGCGCGTGTTGTGAGCTATTTATTTATTTTATTTTATTTTAGTTCGAAGTTTATTTATTATTATTCGGTTGCATTTTTTTTCTTCTTTTATAATCTTTTTCAGAAACTAAAACCCCCTTCCTTTCAATTTGCGTGCGAGTGTGTTGGCAGAGGAGGAGGGTTATGGTGAAGTTTGTATTAAAACGGGGGCTAATAATGTGACTATTATAAATGTGCTGAACTTGAAGTGGCCGCCATTTTGGGATTTGGGAATATAATACGTTTCTGATTCTGTGTATACTTTTAAAAAGCTTTGAATAGTTTTCAAACGAAAAAGAGTTTTTCTATTTAGTGCAGGAATGCCTAAAAATTTAAAATAACCATTTAGTAATTTAGATTCCAAAATTTTAATCAGAAATATATAACTGAGGAAGTAATATTTATAGCACTAATATAAAATTGAAGTAATTTCCTTGTAAGTTGAAATTTAGTACAGCAACGAGTTTGAGAATATTTAATGAAATTTAAAAAAAAAAACGTTTTTATAATTTGCTTTAATTTTTTTGTGAAAAATTAATTCTTCAACGTGCAAGGTATCAGTGTTCAGTAACTAATTTTCTGTAATATATATCAGATATTTATAAATATATTTTAGTCTTTAGAAAAAGGAAAAATTAAAATATATAAGTGATACATATTGAATTTGCTATCGGGATTGAATAAATGGTTTTACTCTTGCCTTTTTCAATTAGTACAGTAGAAATCTTTGTACAAAAAGGTAAGAGAAATACTTTCATGAATTTTAGTAAGCTAATTCAGAAATCGGAAATATATATATATATCTTTCTTTATTTGTCATTTCAGAATATTTCATTAAAAAGTAAGAAAAGATAAAAGATAACGAGCAATATAAGAAATTTACTAAAAACTCGAATTTACAAAAAATTAACATAAAAATAAGAATTTATAAAAGATTGACCTTAAAATAAATTATTAAATAATGAAATCAAATATATATATTTGTCACAAGGACTTTTATAAAGATTTATATATCATACGGGAAATGGTGTTTTGTTTCAGATAGTTCTGTAAAGAATTTGGAGTACATTGAGCAGAAAATCTCGTTTTACATTATATTTATAATATGAAATTTATAGACTTTTTGATAAACGATAGTAATATGTAATTCTCTATTTCTCTTTCGAAAACATCTATTTTTTTCAATTCACTTTCCTCATAAAAATTACTAAAACTGCCTGCAGTTTCTACTTAATATTCCAAAAAAAAACATACAATTGCTTTCTATGCTTAATTTGCTTTATTCAATGATTAATTTACTTAATTTAATTGCTGTTGCTTTCTGTGATCAAATAAACAAATAGATAAGATGAATAATAAATAATAAATAAATAAAAGAATTTTCTTGTAAATTAAACTTAACTAAGTTTCATTGAATAACATTATCAATCTTCAGATTTCTTCTTGCTACACAGTTCTTTCATATATGCTGCCATCTCAATAAATATTTTTCGAAATGTAGTGGGTTATGTAAACTGTTTTCCTTTTCTCTGTAAAAGTTCATTCACTGCAATAGTTTGAGTTCTGCAGGGAAAAAAATTATAACATCGATTTTTATTTAAAAATGTCAGCACTTATTTGTTGATTTTCTAGTAGCTCAATAGCACTACTTAATTCAAAGTATTCAATTATTTTAATTACAATATCTTGCAGTATGTATAGAACGTTTCCCTTAATTTTTTACACAAATATATGTGCATTAATTAAATAAGGCAGCTGGAAGCTTTTAATTAACTGTGAAATAATGAAATTCATTGCATAATTTTGTTTCTTAATATTTTTTCTTATAATTTTTTTGTTTTGAAATTTTTTCCATCTATCAAAGTTTTTTTTTTTTTTGTATATATAAATAAATAAAGCAGAAACTTTAGGGATGTTGCTATTTGTCTAGGAAAATATTTTATCACTGCCCATAAAAAATTTTAAGATCTATTATTTTATTTCGCGAAAAACGTTTTTCAGCTTAAAAATATAATTGATATGTAACAATTGCAGCTATAAATTCTGAATTATTTAAAAAAAATTTGATAAAAATTATAAAATGCTCTAAAAACGATGACAATAGGGATTTGCTTCCAAGATATAGTAAAATAATTAAATTTTTAATAAAGAAAATAAGTTTTAAAGTGGTCTTCATATATATTTTACCTATCTACTTTTAGACAAAAATTGACTCTTATATTCACAAGTATAGAAAATAAGTTAGTAGAGATTTAAAAATAATTTCTACCTATTGAAACCTTTTTGTTTGAATCTGTTTAGGTTGTTTTGAATTAAATGTTCTAATTTCTTGATCTGATCTAAAATGAAGTCTTCTTATATAAATTTGATGTTTATTATTGACAAATTATTTCTAAAATCTTTATAATTTGCATCTAAATTCGTCTAGCGTATGATTTTGAATTTAAATGAATAAAGTAATAATGCTTCATTTTTAAATACTTAAAAGTTTAATTTGGTTTTGTTTCTTCTTTTTTATATAAAGTTGTTTTCTTGTCAGTTACATTTTTTTGCTATGTATACGCGAAAAACTTTTATAAAACAATTTTATGTACATTAATTTTTCACAGCGTCTTACACAATTTATTAAAGATCCTCATAACATAAAATATATTTTGAAAATTTAGAATATTCAGTTATATTTTTGTATTGATTTTTTTTCCAAATATACATTCTAATGATTCTAAATATTAGTTAGAATTAAAATATAAATTTTGAACAAGTAACAATGGAATGTACTTCAAACAGAGCTCGTATCTTATCATCATAGACCACGTAATATAGCGACAGTGAACTATAGGGAAATGTTTTATTCTCCTCAAATGTCTGAAATGACTAAATCAAAAATATTTATTTCACAGCGTAATTTACCAAAAAAAAGTCTAATACTTTAGTCTAAAATGACTAGTTGGCAATTATTTGGGCGTAAATATAACCTCTTCAAATTTCATTCAATCTATGGCTGTAGATCCATCAATATTACAGCTATGAAATAGTGCTAAAAAGTTATTTCTTTCATAGCTGAAATGAAATCTTTTTTTATTACAGAATTTCCCATAATATAACATTTTGATCGGGGATGAACATCAGAGTGCAGTCGTTTCTAAAAAGTGGGTCCAAAAATGGACGCCGTATAATGTCGGGCTTTTGAAGGAATAAATTCGGTTGCTAATAGCATACAATGGGACGTCGCCTTTCTTAGTCCCCTAAATGGGAGAAGGAAAAACGGCAGAGCGTCTTTTATGTTTTTCCCTTTTTAAGTCAGCAGCGATAATGGGCGGATGCGATGGAAAGGATAATGCACTTTATGCCCTATCTCTTTGTCTGCCATTGTTTTAAGTAAGGGTTCCGCAGGCGGCCAATTATTTCGACGTTAATTCAAAATATTTGTTCCGACGGTGAAAAATGGGGGCGCCCTTTATTTTCTAATTGCGTATGCCAAATCCCTACGCTTGAGAAATATAATTAGGGAAGGATTACGCTTCAATTTCCAATAAAGAAATAAGTTTGCGTCCGCTTTGTCTTGTCTCGGCGGCTCTTCTTTTGTCTGTCGTAGTGGTCCAAGTCCTGGTTTCTACAGTAATTTAAATTTTGAGTCAGAAAGTTAAACTTAGGAATTTAATCCATTCATTAAAGGAGAAATATGCAGTTTTCTATTAATAATGATATTAGTTAGCTTAGGCTTAGTTTCCTGTTGTATATTTATTTATTAATTGTATTGTTTATTAATCTCTGAACATTTGGTTATTATATTAATCTTTCAAGTATGCTTTTGGAAAATTTGAACTTTCTTCAGTAAATCCTTTTAAATTTAATACCTTAATGCCTTCTTGGTTTTTAAAGGTATAATAATGAATCGTTGAATTTCCTGCATTTCGAAAGTAGGCTATATAACCTTATTCATGAATTGATTGAGTTAATGAAATTATATATTTCATGTAATAAAAGATGTTTAAATATACAATTACTTGTAAAATGGTTTCGATTCGATAAGTTCCAAGAAGACAGGAGAAAAGTGGATTGCCAACTTATGGTAAGCTACGTCATTTTGTGCATTCATTGATAATTCCAGTAATATTTAAACTGTAAATTGGAGGATCTAGATATTCTGATAAGGTCCCGACTTCGGAGCTGGAGGATTCCATGCTCGAAATCTGATTCCACCGATGAAGGGCTGTGTATTCCTTAAATCTGTCAGGACCAAATTGAAAGACTGCTTACTGCTTTATTTTGGAAGTTTGAGCGATTGTCCTTGTCATCAGATCGCGGTTCAAAATTCGCGATTCTTTTACATAAAGCTCTGTAACAGCTCTAAAACAGGACGTTAATATATCTGAATTTATTATAATTAATTGCAAATTTTGTTAATTTTCTTTCCATACATGCAAGTTTCTTTACATTATTTTAATTTCTTCTTTCCTATTTATTGATAATTCACTTTACTTATTTTATGTATTTGTATCTGTACTTTCTGCGTCATTTACTGTCCAACATTTGATCATTTTTATATATTTGATTTCTAAAAGAATCATTTTATTCTTGTTTCTTCGCCTTCCAAATAATTTAAACTTTTTTTTTTTTTTTACTTAATATGCCCTTATATGTGTGAGAAGTTACTGCTTTCTTTAGGGAATCTTTACATATGCTTGTATCTTTCTCCTTTGAAACTTCCTTCCACTTTTTATTGAACATTACTGATTTACATCTGTAAGCCTTGAATTATATTTGTTGCTTTATAATGAATCTTTTTTCCCAAATATCTAAAAAAAACTGCACGAGATAAAAATGACATTACTGGTTAAAACAACACAGTATTCAGAAAGAATTGCTGGCGATCAGCACTCCAAAGAGATATTCATTCATAACTATTCTCTCATGTCTCGATTTCTACTTCTGTCTACGCGTCTTTACTTTTATAGCTCTCGAAACAGGTCTTTGTATGTTCTAGAACAAACTTGAGTCCTAATGGAGATACCATCAAAATTCTTGAATATTAATGATTCTTCTTTTTGCTCACTAAAGTCGTCAAATGAATGCCAAGTTTATCGCTAAAGCGGAAGAGTCATTAACTTGATATTACATTACTTTATATGTGAAACTATAAAACCAAGTGACATTTTACAAAGGGAACCAATCTTGTAAATTCGCAACAATATGTACTAATATATATAATATTATTATAATGTGAAAATTTCATTAGTAAAAAGGATTAAATTATAAGAATTAAAACAGTTTTTATCTTTGATTATAAACGCTTTATTATGATATATTTTATAGGAAATTATATTGTTATATTATTAATTTTATATCGTTATTTGATATATTTTTAATTCATAATTATGTTGCAGGAAATTCCAAAAGTTGTGAACTCCTGGTCTAAAATATCTTACATAGTTAGCAAGTGCAGATTTATGTAATGTAATTATTTATCAATATCTTGTGTTCTCCTAAAAGTTTTATTTAGATTTGTAGAATAATTTCATTTTATTCTTGTGTTTATCTTTCATATCTTTTCTACATAAATCGTTTACTAAGTTGAATTATTTATATATAATTTTTTTCCTGGGAAGATGTAGGCAATTTTTCTACGTATAAGCTTGCTTTAATTGAAAAATATTTGGAGATTATTTTAAAATTTACTTCAAATCTCCATGTGAATATATTAAATTTCGGTTAACAATAAATGCATTTATAATTTTCTTAAATCTCTATAATTTTGGTTCTAAAATCATTTTATATTTTAATATTAACCTCGTATATTCTTACCTAACTTGCATTTTCTTTATTTTATTCTGTCTCTCTTTTAATATGTTTGTCATATTTTTTTCTATGTAATTAGGATAGAATAAAATAATTTTTGTAACTTTTATGTCTTAAGAAATTGCACAACAGCAAAAGAGGAATTCTTCACAGCATTTAAATTTATGTACGTAGATTGTGTGTGTGTGTGTGTGTGTGTGTGTGTGTGTGTGTGTGTGTCTTTTCATAACTGAAACTTAATTTTAAACTAATAGTTTAAATCGATAAGATAGTTGTATTTTTTAATAATTAAATATATTAGATATTATTCAACATAGAGTTAAATTAACCATGCTCATCAATTTTTTAACATTAATAGATTGTCAACACTTTTTTTATCTAGCAGTCCTATCTTATTGCCCCCCCGATGTAATGAAATTTTCTACAGTTACAGTTTAAAAGACAGGTTAATCATATTCATGCTATTGCTAACGAATACTTCTTTAGTAAATCTGTATGAAATATGAAATAAGAACACGGTTTTCCTGGGGTGTTGTTAAATTGTTCTTTGAGCTCTATTTTAATTTTTCATCAAAAATGTAAATTATATGTGAATTAGCGTCTATAAATTTTACGAAATATTTTCTTTAAAAATTTCTATATACTTTATATACATCATATTGTTTTTGAAGTGTTCAGATTTTTTTTCACATGACATATTCACCTTTTATGTGTTTTGATTGATTGATATTAGTTACTAATTTGTGGTGGTGAATTATTAATTTAACTAGTTAAGAATTGTGCATTATAACCGTGAGTGTTCTTTACTTTTATCATTACTTTACTTTTGTACTTTAATCATTAACTGGACAATTATTCCTTACTACATAGCTTCAATTTTGTATTTTCTGATTAAATTTGCATCAATTTATTGTATTGTTAATAAAAGTAATTATAAATAGATAAGTTTTAGTGTAAGCAATTAACTCTGACTCTGATAAACTTTAACAAAGAAATTATACTTAAATAATAACTAACTTTAAATTTATTTTAATTAGAATTTTACTTTAAAACCAATTTTTTCCTAGTTTTTTGTTGTAGTTTTTACTTTTGTTTATAAGGGATTAAATAAATGAGCTTCAATGATGAATATAGATCACGAAGTGTAAAACTGAAATAAGTATACATACGTAGAAATTTTTTCATTTATTTGCAAGACACTTTTTACTCTCCAATATTTTTAAATTAACTTATATATATAATTAATTGCCTTTCATTGTTGTTTTAATCATTTTCAAGTTTAAAGAGAGATGAAAAAGTTTAGAGTCTTTCTTTGACATTTCTGGTACTGTACTTTCTTATTCCTTTATTTCCTCTTAAAGTAAATTCTACTTTTCAAACCATGTGGGGAAAAATATTTTGTCGCTGAATATGAGCAATAGACGGAAATTGGGATTGGTTTATCCTTCGAGAAAATATTTTCTAAGAAATAATATACAGTTTTACTATGTTTTTTAATGTCTAAATCTCTAAAAGTTAAGTTGCATTAAATTACATGCAGTATTAACAAGTGAAAAATTATGCAGCGAATTATTTTTCTGAGTTCAAAGTTCTTATCGACAGTTTAATTAATAAATTTTAAATGAAACAAAGTTAAACAAGTATGTATTGAGGAATATTTCACATCCTAAGTGCACAAGTGAGGGTTTGATACCTCACCTTTAGAGTATTTTTTTGGTACTAAATAAACTAAAATTCATTTAAAAAAGTCAGTAGCTATATAAGGAAGCAAATTTTGATTGAAATTAATTAATTTGAAATTTTGAAAATAAAGAATTAAAACTACTCGTTATTTCTTTCATTCCACAGTGAACGATATATGCTTATATACATTCCACTTTTCCTCGCACTCTCTCTTCATTTTCCCTTACTTTCGTGTGTTTCCGAGCAATTACAAAACAAACGGATCCTCTTCCAGACAATCGGTGGAAAGCACATTTTCATATTTGGCGTCATTTTTTGCCCGCCAATAGCACCCTTTCTCCGCCCTAAATATCTTTTCATTTTACGATCCGTTCAAGAAAACGATTCTTTTGTTGAATCGATTCATCTACAATTGTCGAACTGCAGCGTTTAAGAAAAGAGAAAGAGAGCGATTATATTTTCATTTCGATTAATTAAAAGGCAACAGGCTTCCAAGAGGGGTGGAATAATGGCAACGGGGGGTTAAAAGGTCTTAGATGAAGTCTAAGTCAATGATATTCGTGTGAAAGCGAACTAATTAAGTTTCAGCCTTAGAAGACCTTTTGTGTTTCGATACAAGAATCAAAGAGATAAATTTACTTTCAGCGGAGGAGGTTCGCTTTTGTGTAAATAATCCATATTCTCGGTCCGTTTTCAATGAAAGCTTTTGATTTTTCTATTAGCCCAAGGAGTACATAATTTAATATTTAATTAACTTGTTTAGGAATTGTGAACGGGTAGGAATGATCTCATCGTTATTTAAGGGAGAAGAAAATAGACAATACCTTTGTGTTAGATGGGTATCTGTTGAAAAATTCTTCGCTTTCACCTTCAGGTGAATTATGGTTGCAATGGCCTAGAATGAAATTGGATTTTATTCGCATGCTCCATTAAAATGAGTTTTAATTTGATGCTGTTTAAGTTTTAGTTGTCATGCTAATTTTTTCAATTATAAGGTATCAACGAATGGATAATAGGCTTTATCTTGCTTTAGGATTTTAGTTTTTCTCTTAATCTATGAATTTTGCCAAACGATTATAACCATCTCATTTAAAGATTGTAAGATTGTACCTCTTCTTGTAAGAGGTACTGTATCTTCTGCACTGTATGAAGACTGCAAGACTGCATTTCCAAAACAGAAGGCTATTACAAAAATTTAAGTAATTATATTGTTGAAAAATAGTCATATAAAAATACCTGCTTTCATTTGTAGCATAGAATTCTTATGTTATTCTTATAGCCATAAAAAAAGTTTTATTCTATAGATATATATTTAAAATATTTTTTCATAAGATATCAAATTATTTTTAATAATTAATAATAAATTTTGCATCAAATTTTATTTAGAATTTGTTATATTACGTTGAAATTCTATCCATATATTATTAAAATTAAAATTGAAATTTAATGTTAATAATCTGTTCTTATGACTTTGCATCATGAATTGTATGCTCGAGGATTTGAAAAATTTAATTCAAGTTATTTTTTTGCCAAATATTTGATATGGAATCAAAACTTTATTTAAAAAACAAATATCCTTTTTTTAAAGTTCTATACTAAATATCTAAAAAAATTTGAAAGATATTGGTTAAGCTTTTGTTTTTCAGATTTCATGGTTTGATTCTTAAGGTAGGTTTGGAGGGGATTTAAAAAAATATTTTAATGTTTATATGATATTTTTTTATTATTATAAGGATAAAATGATGAATAAAAGTGAAATTATTTAAATATATATGTAGCTTTTTAAAAGTCTTTTTGATGTAAAATTTAGCATTTATTTGCAAAAACTAGAATAGCTCTAGAAAAAAAAATAGTCACAGTTCTTCATTTTTATTTGTGACATTATATGTATAACATACTTTAGAGTGTAACTAATTTTTATCTAAGAATTATATTCAAAAATAAACTTTTGTGCGTAATATATGAAATTATTTAGGAAATTTTGGAATTTTTTCAACAATATTTACATTAAGCAATCATAAATCTTAGTGGATTTATTTTTTTGATAAAATATTGTTGAGGTTGTTTTCTAGAGCATTCAACATCAAAACCATAGTTCATTACCTTCTGCATAACACAATTAGCACTAATTATAAATTTCATTAACATATCTTGATTATTTTTTTGAGATATTACGATAGTCGTATCTGAAAAAAAGGCGTTTTCCAGAAAGTATATTTAAAGTTTTTAAATACTTATAAATAAGCATCACTTATGTGTTAATAGCTCGCTATAACTTGGCTTATAATTGAAATAGAGACAAAATAAACATATCACTGGCAACAAAAACGTATATATTTTTTGAAACTGTAAAAAAATAAATTAATATGAATTTTCATTGAAATTCATGTGAAATTATTTTGGTGGGGGATATGCAGAGTGACAAACTTCACCATTAACTCATTTAGAAATTTAGTTTAAAAAATATGATGTTTCCATGCAGAACTTCATTTTGTACAATGTCTTCCTAAAATGAAATATTCTACCTATTAACAAATAAAATTTCTCGATCTCTTTTACGATTATTATTTATTTCCGTAATTCGCAATTGCTTGTGACAAAATTTCTTGAGAAGACATCTTTTTTTTTTTTTTCCTCTACAAATATCATCCAAAGCAAAACCGTATATCGTATCGATATCATAAAACAAGCTCATATTGATAAGAGGAACTGTTATTCAATGTTACATCTTTTTAATCCAACATTTCTATTTAATATCCAATGGATAATCACTAACATTAAAGTCCATCTAATACTATGGGCAAACCTCCACGCCCTAGAATTGTACTTCTAATAACATAATCTCTTGAAACCACATAGCTCCCAGCAAACCTTTTAAGGGCTTATGAGACTAAAAGTAGATGAAGAACTACCTAAACCCGGATCAGAAGAACTCGTATTTGAGAAAAACCTTTCTTTAGGCGGATCATTATTAAGGATCGGTTTTCTTTGGGATTAAAACACGTGAGTTGTAGCAAATGGATGTCGAACGCAAATAAAATATTGGGAATCACATGAACCGTAAGAAATTAAATCTTGAAATATCTGCTAAATTGCTCATTCTCTCTATATACAAAGACTAATGTTTTCTATAAAAAAATCTGTAGTTTTTCTACTAACTTGATGGAATTAGACTCGCGTATTTTCAAAGATTAGAGGAAGGTAACAGTCAGTTTTCTGAAGCTAAAAAGTTAATTTAAATATCCCGGAATTAAAATTAATCACGGTTTTGGGGTTTTTCATCTATATCTTCAGAAAATACTATCTATCACGAAAACAGTGTTTTTCCCCTCCTATGGTAAAATATAAAATGCTATCTTTTAAATATTACCAGTTTCATTTATATACAATATATTCTCTTTAATGTTCATAATTTTAAAAAAATTAATTTCAAATGTAGTATGTCATTATGTTTTTAGTGTTATGTCCATATTTAGACTAGTTTCAATGTTCCATCAAATCATTCAATCACTTGCTTTTGTTCGTGTTAAATTAGGAATATCTCGAAGACATGAGCTTCTCTTCGCTCATTGTTTTTTTTTTTTGTATGAAATCGTGTTTTTTCAGAGAAAAAAACTTAGATATTAATTGCATAATACTGATTACATATGAATATTTTTCAATCTTACCTACGTATGAACTGGTCATTTAAATAAAAAAAAATCATGAATGCACTTAGTTTAACAAGTTATTCGAAACAATTTGCTATATTACAGTATTCACTTCACAGTTTATAATTACTTCCATTTCTGAACTTACACTCCATTTTACCATGGTGAAATCGGGTCCGAGATGGCACTGTATGACATATTCAGCATGACAGCAGATAGAGCAAGTAATATAAAAAAACATTTTTTAAGTCAGTTCCTACTTTCACAAGAATTGAACACGCATTCTTCACCTTCACGTGAAAAATACTGAAATCCTTGCATTTTACCGATTGAATTTGCCTGCTGATTTCAATTTTCATTACAAACTGCTAAAACTCTATTTAAGGTATTAAAAATTAATTAAATTTAATTAATTAATACTTGAAAAAACTGTATTAACATCAAGTGTCATCCACTACAAGTTAAAAAAATGTATTTGAACTTAAGTGGATGAATGAAAAGTATTTTGTTGACGATTGAACAAGATATATAAATATTTATAGGGAGAGTGTGAACTAATAGTAGGAATTGAAAAAGGCTGTAATAGTTAGTTATAAAAAAAATTGTGCGTGTGTAAAATCGCGTTTCTTCAGGCCAATATAGATGAACTTAAAAGTCAAAACCTTATATAAATGTAAAATTTGATCCAAATCGTTAGAGCTGTTTCCGAGATTCACGAAATAAATTCATATATACAAGAATTGATCATTTAAAGATATAATATTAAAAGATTTACTTTCCTCAGGTAATAATTTTGAAAGAAGATTTTTACTTCAATTAATTTTCTCTTGCAGTAATATATAGTACAATTTAGCCATCTGGGAAGTCAATTTAGCCATTTTGTGACCCTAGGCAGTGCTAATTGTTATATTTTATTTGTCAATTTAAATTCTCAACTCTGCTTAGTTTTAATTAAATGGACATGTTTACTATTTATTTTGAGTTAATATTCTATTTTGTAAAATCTTAAACGTTTTTATTTTAATATAATTAATAACTGAGAGCATATTTTATTAGATGCTTAGTGTTTATAAATAATGATATAATTAACATAATAAAAAAATGGAAACATGGAGAAATATATTAAGGCATACAAATAAGGTATTTGTATTATATTTATACAACTTTTATAATTCATAGATTTTATAAAAAATAAAATCGACTTGCTTTCAGCTTCTATCATCTAAGAGTCTTTAAGCAGTTGTCTATTCCGCAAAATAGGAAGTCTGCCGCTGATTTCGAGTGGACAATTCTGGTAGACAACAGTGGCTAATGTTGTACATAATTCGAAATGTATTTTAGAAAGTATAATATTACTAAACGTTTCATAGATTGCCCTAAGTTTGCATCATTTTTGGTTGGGCCTGTTTTTGCACCCGGAAAATCTGCTGTTTATCAGTTCAGAAAATATTTAAATAATAAAACAATTTATTTGAAAATAAACTATTTGTAATTAATATATCTTTGTTCTATATTTTGATTTCGAATAGAAAAAAATCATAACTTGCAAAAATATTTAGAATTATTACAAGCCGAAATTAATCTTATATTATGGATGAAAAAGAACAAAATCCCATACTTATTTTCTCTTTATAATGTTATGTTTCAGCGTTACAGGTGCAATCATGTTTCATAGCATGATTTCATTTGTTTTAAAATTATTATCTTAAAAACACCATAAGAGATTCTTTAAAAAAGATTAACTATCAAAATACATGTGAATTATTGAAATAATTAATCATATACGGTAATATAATGAAATTATATTAAGACATACTTGTTCGTTGTTTTTTGCAACTGTTTTGATCCTTATGGTTTTTGAAAAATATTTTAGATTAACTGTTTTTGAATTTTCCACGGACGTACGCATATTTTAAGAACACCGTTTAGTAATATTAATTAAAAAGGTTTTGTCATTAAATATTTACCATTAAAAGTTAAAAAAATTTCATCAATTACTTTTCTGTAAAGTCGTTTGAATATTTCTCTACATCATCTAAAAGTTTAATGTTTTTTTCAAAATTTTCAAGGAATTCATCTTTTGGAAAGATTAGTGATTTAGAAAAGCGAGAGTTCCTTTGATAATCTTGTAACGGCCTTAATTACCTCAATTTTTAAAACATCGAAATGAATTAAGTATCCTTCAAGTGACAGATTCAAATATCAAAAACAAACTGATCAAGAGTAGGTATATCTAGTAAACGGATTCTCAAAATACAAGATATAAGATTAAAGAAAGAAATCACATTTCTTTTTTAAAACAAGTTCAACTGTCAGTCAGTTTCAACTGAATTGACATATATGGATAAGTTTTATGTAAATATTGATCATTGTTTAGTAAGACAAATTCGATATCGTATGCACCATTTCTATTGGTCAAATCTCTTCGCGAGTTATTAAATGGCAAGTTTGACTTATATTATATCTGACTTTGCAATATTTCAAATACTTATTTATTGATGACTATGATATTTAATTCTTATTTAAAATTATTCAACTATGAAACACAATAAAATAAATAAAAGAAAATGCTTAAAAAAAAAGCTCAAACTGTTGAATTTTTAATTCAGTTTCTAACAGCTCTGTTGAATATAATAAAAATATAATAAAGCATATTAAGTGCTTTATTACACTTGCCTTTTATTTTTAAAGTTCAGTGGATTTTTTTTCCTTATCAAATTTTATAGCATAACCTACAAATAGTCTTTCAAAATTTTGTTATTCTCCTTCCACTATTGTTTCATCACACTCTCACTTAGTTTAGTTGAGAAGAGGGAGGGAGTGAATAATAATTTTTTTCCCCTATTCATAACTGCTACGAACGTAGATCAGACTCAGTAACTAATATATTCATTCTGCTGTTGAATAAATGTATCTATTCGGCAACTTAAACAGCAGATACTCGTGGCCTTGAATAATTTGCAAGAGCGCAAGCGTCCTTTGATTGTGAGCCCTCGTTCGGTTCCTTAATAAGCAAACAGTAGGCATTGTGAAAAGCGATCGAAGCCTTTGTTAAGAAATTCCCACGGCTTATAGAAAACGAAATGATTTATCGCTTGCACAGCCCCCCGAGCACTTGGAACGTGGTCCATTATGACTTAATTACTTCCTAATTTCTGTATTGCCAAACAAATCTGAGAAAATGGTCCAAAAAAAGGGACCACGGAAAAAAAAAAAAAAAAAAAAAAAAGAGAAATACGGACGTGTCTGGGTGGCTGGCGATTTTTAAAAGAGCGACGCAACGGGATCTGCAGACTATGGGTTTTAATGAAATAAATGGACCCATTAAGGGATGCCCATTGTTTTGTTGGAATAGCGTGATTGTAGGCCGTCTAGGAGGCAGGCAGAAAAGAACCAGCTGTCTTTAACACGTTTCGTAATTGATTGATACCTGTTACAGTTTCTCGATGAATTTATTGTCACTTTATTGGTAGAATCTCTTTTTATGAGGATATTCCGAAAAGTTATGGGATTAACAAAACTTTTCTTCAAAGTACTCTTAAATAATTATGCATGCATATAAGAAGAAAGCAAGTAGATTTTGTGGATTGGCAGTCTTTTCTGAAACTATGAAAGGACATATTAGGAAGCTCCTCCATGCGCTGAATGATTAGCAAGACGATATCTGATTTGACAATTTACTCTATAACGGTTTGACTCATAACAACATGCATGACTCATGCAACACAACAACTATAAACACCTTGGACGGAAGTGGCAATCAAACCCACAATTGTCCTATTTTTGAAATCAAAATTCCACAAAGTAAACATTTCCAACATAAATTTATAGAATATTAACTGAAAATATCAAATACTGTTATTAAAGTTAATTAAAATCAAAATTCCTTAAGTGCTTTTAAGAATAGTGTTTAATATACGATAAAATCCTCTAACATTCGTAAAAAAATTGATTTTCTTTAATTATAAGATCAAGATCACTGGTGAGAAATTAATGAATAGGCCTTGCTTTCATTCTTTTATTTAGAAGAGATATACTATACTTCAAATAAATATTTTAATGGCTAGCTATATTATTCTAAAGCTTGCGCAGTTTAATAGAATGATTTTGCTGCGTTTTCACTAAGTCAAATGCTGCTATATCACTAAGTTCATCACGATTTAAAGCTTGACTTAGAATTCTACCACTCGAAGGTGAAAGAAGTGAACAATCCAGAATAATATTCTGAATTGACATCGTCTTGAAATCTGATAAATCAACAATGGCTCTCATTCATATTTCTCTTAAATGGTCCAAAAAAGATTTATTTATTTTATTAAAGTTTTGAGTACCTGTTTACGATTTTTTTTAAAATCGAAATAGCAATAGATAGGGGTTGAAATGATTACTTTGTCTTCAAATGACAAATTTACATAGTTAATTTTAATATTTTTATGTAGAAAGTATTCGTTTTGTTTCATTATTGCATTTTCTTCGCATAATTTTTTTCTCTCTATTTTATAGAATTTTTTTTTGTTTGTCTTTTACTCAAATACAGAGGGAATGAATACAGAAAAACAGCATTTATTTTCCATTCGAGCGAACAAAAATTCTAGAAATATATTTTTGAATTGTTTATCTATTGCAATTGTTAAACTGTAAAAATTACAGTTAATTTTTATATAAATTGTTTAGTTATAACAATTATTGTCGTTAACTATTATTAAATAAATATAACTTCGGTTGACGTTATTCGTGTTAGTATAAATATTATTAGAAAAGGGAATAATAGAAACTTTACTGAATTTGATAAGATTTCCTGAATCTGGCTTTTAGGTCTATCGCAAGATATATATTTTTAAACTTCTGGTTTATTTAAATATATTTTATACAAACTAGACTTTCCAAAATGTATCGCAGTGTATGTTTTCTCATTAACTTATGAATTAAAGTTATTTTTCCTTAAATTAGAAATTTTTATTATAGTTTTAATTAACTTCTCTTGTATCAAGTTTCTAACGATGAAATTTTGCCATCGCAGTTTCTTCCTTCTTGGTGAGTTAGAGCATTGAAATATTGCACATTTTTTTGTATACTGGATGGCAACGCACTATTTTAATAACTTAAGGAATTGATTATCTGCTTATTGATTTATGCAATTAATTTTTTCCATGTTAGTAATGCCATTTCGTAGTTAATTTGTGAAATATCCAGAATCTGAAATATTCATGATAACGAATTATTTATTAGAAAGAGATAGTTCTTTATTTTTAAAATTTTTCTTTTATATATATTAATGAAGGTATATTTTAAAAAACTGCTTTTATTAAAGTTTTTTTACCTTTCCTGGTCTTCAAAAGTGAGATTAATTCATAATACTCAAAATAGAAGTCTGCTTGGTGCAGCGGTCATAACAAAAGGTGCTAATATTCAGTAGTTGATTTGTCGATATTAAAGTATAATTTGCCCCATTTGAATTTTAAAGGCAAAAAAAAAAAAAAAAAATCTGAATCAAAATATGTAATCAAAGTCTATTTGGAATCGTTTATACATTGTATATATATATTTTTTCGTCATCGGAAAAAATATATATACATCTATTAACGAGCGCTCTTCTAAAGTGCAAAAATGAGTTTTATTTCAGTTAGATAAATTTGATTCTTTAAAAATCGAGATGAACTAATTCAACGAAGGAAAAACGAAAAATAAGATTTTAATAGTATTCATTTGTTGATCAAATAAATAACCCTTACAAAAAAAATCCTACGTCAGTAGTCGAAAAAATTCGGAAAGAAATCAATGCAATTACAAGGGATCTTGATAAATGTTTCAGAATTTCAAGTCGTGATAGTAATTATCTTCTTTTAGTCTAGACTTTATTCAATAGGGTTAAAAATTATGAGGGTAAGAGGTAAAAAGAGATTTTAAAGAACAGTATATGATTATATACAAAGTGTATATTTTAATTTTCACCAATAGCTTGCTTGTTTTCTTAGCTGTTAAACATATAAATCCAATTAAAAAATGCGTTGAATGATGTAAAGAATTCCCTTTTGTGTTGTTGGATACAATAAATAGGATGTTGAAAAAGTTACGGAACCTAAGTTTCTACATAATTTTCCTGTCCTATTATCCATATTTAATGAAATATTACTGACGCACTTATACCTTAAATCAAAAAAAAAAGTTCCACTCTTTTGCGATTACAACTGGCAACGTTCTGAAGCTCCGAACTTCATTATATTTAGTGAATAAATCGCTCTCTTGGAAATACCGTTCTTTGACTCCCCGATATTTCTCAAAGCAACCATTGAAATGCTGTAAAATCATCTAAAATAGAGACATTTGAAGCTTCATAATTCTGTTTTGGTGCAAGAGTATGAAACGGTTTTTTTTTTTAAGTGCATCAAAAGTATTTTACTAAATATGGATAATAAGACAGCAATACTGTCTTTAAAAAATTCTTCATTTGTTCAGGAATCTATATTTCGACTGAAGCAATATAAAAATATAATTCTTTATGTCACTTAAAAAATTTCAGTTGGAAACATGTGACTATTTCTAAAGGTTTAGAGTTTAAGTATGAAATCACAACGTCAACATCCTGAATGAAATATTTTTTAAAAGACTGCACACACACAGTCAGATATTCAGATGAGGTTCTTTCCTCTGATTTATCGGGCATTGCAATTCTAGAAATTTTGTTAAAAAACATTTTACTATTCATATGAATAACTTTGTAGAGAAATTGTCATACTGGAATAATAATAAATATTCCACATAACGAACTGACATGTGGCCTGAGGGAGTTGGGTCTATTCGGAATGACAAATCGATGACAATAAACGCTCTCTTTCTGCAATTGTTTCGCGACGGAAATTCGACTTCTTTTTGTTTCGCACCGGGGCAAGGTCGTTTCATTTTCAGCTGCTATTGTCCTCGGCGGCCTTTCCCCGCGGTTTTCTTTTTTCCTACCAGAAGCAATTAGAATCTGCTATGGTTGCATAACGAAGGGAAGCGAGGGGGACCCCCTCCCCAATATGTATCGATAGAAGAATTAGACAAAGGGACCCTCCCCCCTCTTTTTTTCGAAACACATTGTTCGGTTCCCCCTTTAAGGACTAATGATGGTGTAATACCTTATTTAGATCGACTTTTCTGTTATGGTTTGGACTAGGAAATGGTGTGTTGATGAAAGAAATGCCGTTTTATGTTTTGTATCGTTACAGATAATTTAGGGTTAAGATTGCAAATGAATAGTTTCTCTTGCTAATTCAAAAGTTAATAACTTACTTTCAATGAAATAAAGCGCATCTTCTTTACCATGAAATAATATACATTTTTTTCTGAGATTGAATAAAAACAGTAAAGATTGCGTTGGTATAGTTTTTCAAATCATAATATATAAGATCGATAGTCACAAATTAGTTGAATGGAGATAAAATACGCTTCATTGCTCATTCATAACAATTTCTTGTGAAAAAAAAATCAAATGAATGTATCCTGTTAATGAATAACAGTTTTTAAGAAATGGGCTATTCGTAACACATTTGTATTTTACTCAAGACTAATTTTGTTATTCACTAAATAAATTTTAAAATGAAATTGTGGTGATCTAGGTCTTTATCAATATACCACTATAATTACTATATACAGGAGTAAAAGAAGGTGCGGCAATTGGCAACTGAAATCATGTGTCTACTGCATGTTTAACTGCGCGAGTTATTTCTAGAACTTAATCAATTAGTTTTTGTCAATAAAATACAACTTTAATCAGTATAGCAAAAAGTAGCTTTAATATAATCAACAAAAGTTAAGGAAAAAATGCAAACTCAAGACACATAGGACGTGAAAATGAATCTTGATGAAAATGGCTAAATGGTTATCGAATGTACGGTTAATTTTTAATGGCATATAGCACAGCCGCTAAGTGCACGTAGCATTGACGGAGCTTTGTTACCACGCAATTTTTCTTATGCCGATTATAGCATAATAATTTAAAACGTGTCTTTAATATATTTTTAATAACTTTAACCAGCATGCATGATAGTTGTAGTAATAGTATCAAAGTAGTCTAAATAATATTACAAAATGTGATTGGAACTTTATTCATGTGTTAATTACAAATGATTAAGTTAAAACAATGTCTTTTTAAAATACACAGTTTATTATTTTAGAGAACGGTTTTAAGAAGGCATACATCAATCCTAAAATTGTATAAATCAGGTTTATTCGCCATTCAATTCAAACTCGTGACTCATCCGTGGAAGGGTATAATTTTTAATTGTACAAAACAACTAATCATGAATGAAGAATGTTTTGGATTTTATTAAGTTTCGACTTAACATGCTTTCTAAAACAGCTATTACTAAATTTATACAACTTAATCGCTTTTTTGTATGAAGATTTTTCTTTGTGATTCTGTACTTCGTCATCAAGTGTTTATTTTTAAAATTACAGTATCCGATAGATTTTCTATTGTTTATGACCCTCTACAATCATAAATATTTAAATTATTTTTAGCGTTTACATGATCAAAATATTTTTAATTAATAAACTACAAAATTTGGAAAAGTAATATTAATCGTGAATTTGAGTAAAAAGTATTTAGAAACACATGCACGCACTTAATTTGATATTATTAGATATACTTTTAACATTATCTGTATATCAAGGAATACTAATATTATTGAACAATAGTAATTAGGTGAATAATATTTTTTTAGCATTTCTTTCTTTATTATTTTGACTTATCTGTCAAATTATGTAGCAAAGCAACCACAATTGAACGAATCCACAAAAGGCATTTACTGCCGCGAATTTCACTGTATTGTTTTAAATTGAATCTTCTAAGCTCTTTTAATCAAAATTCATTTGTTAACTTTTTAAAAACAGTTATCATTTAAACACGAGCAAAAGAAGCTTGAATGTGAACTTATGGAGAAGTAATCGAGGTAATCTGTTAATCTAAATATAATTAATGTAACTATTTATTTATACGCAAGATGGCAGCACTAAGTCTGTCTTCGTTAATAAAGATGTAAATAATATGAGGAGCTGATATAAAATAAATGATTTTAAATCTCAAAATGTGCCTTCGTTCAATTGAAGTGGGAAAATGTCTCTTTGGTAGTGTCTAGGTAGAGAAACTCTTAGAATCGCTGAGATCTTAACATCATAGATTATTACAGAGTTAAAATGTCCCAACAATAACAGTTGATTAAGATCTTTCTAAATGATTCCGTAAAAATATTATGATGCACTAAAATTGTAAATTCAGATATATCTAATTTTTTTAATCTTGAAAATGGTAAAATGAGTTTTAAAAAAAAAACGAGGAAGAGTTATCTTCATTTCAGGGTGCAATGTTTTGCGATATCATTATGAATATAAAAGAAATGGCGTCGTTAAGATGGCTAGCACTCAAGGCAAGCATTTGTTTTTACATCTCTTTAGTAATATTTAATCTTAAAAAGTGAAATAAATGTGATTGTGAATTGTATTCGTATCATCCTGCCTAAAAGAGTCTGGATCAATCGTTAGAGGTATGACAAAGATGAATACAAAATCTTGAACATAATATTATGTTTCAACCTTTTCAACATATTTGATTTGGAAAGCAAAATAAATGCTGTAATCTTTCATCGTCTAGATACTTCCTAAGAATGATGATTGGCCTCTACACCACAGCACCATAAACGATCTCGTAATTTACCAAAAGAGAAGAACTTGAATGAAAGTAAATCTCATATCTAGACAATTGTTCTAAGTGAAATTTAAGAAAGAACAAGTCTTTATTATTTAAAATTATATAAACTAAAGCAACACCCTAACACGTGTGATTTATTTTTGTAGGTTTTCCAGCATTAAAGTGTGAAGTCTGAACAGAAAATTTTACGAGATCTGCAACATCATGACATCCATTCAGGTAAATAATATTTTCAAATGTCCACTAGTATGTTTTAACATAACCATCTTTTATTTAGAATTTGATGATGAGTTTAGCTTTATCAAAGCAATTTATTGCTGTAATAGCTTAATTTTCATTTTCTTGTATTCTCAATATATACAATAATAAAATCTAGTAAGCGGCTAAAAATTCACAAAAGAGATTTCAACGAATATATCTACGTTTCAAACCTCCCCAGGTCTGAAAAACACATCTTTAGAATTATGTTTATCTGTGAACACGATTATTTAAAACATGTTTTGATCTGGATGGTATATGACATGTGTTTTTTTTTATATCAAATTTGTTAAATTGTTGTAAAAACATATATAAAAAGAAAAGAAAACACGCATTAGAGATTTCAATAAATTCTATCAAATTCTGTCAAACTTAGAGCAACAGGAGCTCTGACGGGTAATTCTAGTAGAAGCGAGCACAAAAACAACCAAACTTTATAGAGCAAAATAGACAAAATCTGGAACTTAGATTTAACATCTCAAATGTAGATTATCAAATTTTTAACCAAATCCTTCGAAGAGTTAGTTAAACATCTATCGATTTCTCGGCTTGGATGTAAACGCAATAACTAAAAAGCGCAACAATTTAATAAATGGAATTTGGTATGTGATCATGTTACTAAAATTATCGTTTTGTGTCAAATAAACAAAAGGAGTGAGGAGCCATTGCTGCTCATGATTTCAATTTTAAACAAATAATAAAACAAATAAAAAAAGTAGCATTTTTATCAGTCATAAAGACATTGGAAACAAACCAACCGACATCTTCTTATCCGAAAGAGTTTATGCCAGCGGATTTGCGTACATTCCCTTTATTCATCTTTCTTTCATTTGCGGACTTGTGAATCTCAACATTTTAGATCTACCTGAGTTCGAAAAGCACCTTTATTACATTTTGTCTCTCTGTGACAGAGACAAAAACACTTTGAGCTAGATAGATGGAATTTGGTATGTGGTCTTTGCTCTAAAGTTGTAAATATCTGTTAAAATATGAGAAAAATCTATTGAGAGGAGGTCTGTCTTCTCTGCTGTTCGAATATAAGTTAATACTATAACTACAAATCAAAGAAATATAGATGAATAGACAGATTTAACTCTTTGATGTAGACACCCATCGAATTTTGAACAAGTATAAAAAGCGATTGACTGTCTATCTGGGCTTTAAGAAACACGCAATCACTTAATATATCAAATCACTTAATAATCACTTAAATATATCAAATTTGGTTTTGCAACTATTAGCGTAGTTCTGTGTTAAATTTTTATTTCTATCGATTGGGAAAAATGTGTCTAAAATACAAATTTAATTTTCAGATATTATTTACCACATGCTAGGGATTAATCACTAAAAAAACGCACCTAAAGATCACTCGATAGATTAAATAAAAATACTAAATTCATGCCAAAAGTTAATATTTCGTAACTATTGTACGCTAATGCCACGCAAGGTGCTCTCTAGGATAATACGCTTATTACAGAATCTGCGAGAAAGTTTAAGGAGACTGCTCTCAATGGTTTAGCAGTTTTTAATTAACACATGAATTCCATTAAAAAAAATTGGGGGGGGGCGGTTAGATACAGGGAGAGTTACTTTATTACTATTTCGTACGACAGTTTCTGTTGATAAAAAAAACAAACTAATATGAAGTTTTATTTATTTTTGTTGCATCATTTTGTAATTTTTTTTTATTTGCCATATATATTTGCAGTTTATTCTTTTGAAATTTGGATTTGTAATTTAAAATAAGCAAATTGTTTCGTCAAAACTGCAACACAAAACTGTTATCGAAAGAAATTTACATAATGTAATGTCTTGATCTAGACTGATCAAATAAAGAAGCAAAATTTCCAGACAATTCTTTATTTTACAGCCCTGTATATACAAAAGAACAACTTGTTCTAATCTTGGTTATATAATTAGTTATTTACACCTGTAGTAGGAGACACAACAGTCGAAGTCGTTCTCCCTCAATACGGAGAAACAACACCACAGGGAACTAACAGGGTGTTAGCCAACATGACCACTCCAGGGGCAGTTCTCGGACTCCGAACTCGTGGGCGTAGTCCAGCAATCTGCCTGCAATTCGTTTCTCCTAAAAAAAATCTGCGCACTTTATTTCGGCGACAATCTCCATCTCTTAAATTTATATTGGTCATTTGAACTCCCTTTCGGCCATTTGAGGTTCAGCAATATGCTCTCTCAGCGGCGCCAGTCGGTCGTGGGAAGGTCCTTTGTATATGCACCTTTCATAACTGACTATTCTAGAACACAATTATCATAGTCCTTTCACAATGAGAAACATTTAGCATCCAGATGTTTGGACACCGCTTTCTCTTTGAAGGTACTCTCGATATCTCTTGGACGAGGAATTCCCATATGTGGTCTTTCACTGTAGTCGCTAATGAACAGATGCGAGACCACCCAGGTGAAAAGATTCACCATCTGCCTATCTCGAGGAGTTTAGTAAGTAACAGCGACGACACAGCTGACTGTAAATGTCTTATCAGTACTGGGAAACGGGGAATGTTATAATAGGTATTTGAATACACATTGAATAAAAAAGCACAACTTCACTAAATTCATGCACACACATTTCAGGTGTGAATGTATTTTCTCAATAGGGAACAAATATTAGATTTTGAATAATAAATTGAATTTAACCACACATTCTTGTCTAAAATTACGCATTTGAATTACATACTGAATTTGGATACCCATATTCATTTGCATGTAGGGATATGCGTGGGAATATTGAAATGCGCAAAAAAATAAGCAATTTACTTGTTTTGCTTGGATAAATAAAACAAAAATACGTAAAAATAAAATAAAAATTGGATTATGCAATCGTAAATTTCAAGTTATCATGCGAGAACATTATTTTTCAGTCACGTGGTATCCATCTGACAGAAATACATGTTCTCACATGACTCATACTTTGCAATTATCAATATTTAAAAAAGCGATGGTTTTTTTAACTATCTCAAACTCAATCAAGTTCTAATTTTTTTTCAAGGAAAGAATTTTTTTTCGTGCAGAGCCAGTTTAAACCTTTTTTAAACAATCACGTGACTATCAGATTACGTATGCGTCGATATTTCGAAAACGATGTTTTTTTCCCCCCATCTCAAAGTCGTTTGAGCTCTAAAACTTTTTTTGCTGCTAGAAAAATTGAATATATATATATAACTTCCGACACCCTCGCTGTTTCGTTTTTATTCCTATTTTTTTCTCTGTGCTTCTTCGGACGATAACTTCTTACGACCCTGCCCTTTATTGACCAGACAGGAGAATCGGGTACATGGCAAACATTCACGCCAAGTTGTAACTTTTTTTGGCAATAAGTCGCCACTTGTGACAACCTTCTTTATCATTTTCTAATAACCCTACAAGTGAAAAATTGATGCCTGAAAAGCGATAAATCGTCAAATTTTCTGTCCAGTCATTTTGAGGACTCAAAAATCTCCGCCCCCCCCCCAAAAAAAAACATCATGTTCTCGCATGATAGTATATATTTTCCGGAGAATAATCAAAACACTGAGATGTTTAGATTCAGATCAACTAATACTTTTCTTAGATTCCTTTTCTTAAACTGAATTCTATCCTTAAAGGATTTCAAAATTCATTGTTATCGCTTATATAGAGAGATGTAACTTTCTAAGCATTTACATCTGGATATCTGTAACCAACCGAAATAAATTTCATGTGGTATAAGCACTCGTGCGTATTAAATTAGACATTTTCACGACAATTGTTACTCCCACAAAAGACTGAAAGGATGTAGTAGATCACAAACGAACATAGCCCCTCCTTTCTCTCATAAATAACTCGAACAAGGCTACCTGCGGGAAAGCACTGATAAGGCAGAATTTCACATTGTAACGGACTTTTGTCTCCAACGGGAACAATGGGCTTGGAATGGATGAGGCATAAATAGTGGACCAACAACGGCAGTGAAAGTTCTGGCGGCAACAATGGGCCATAAACACGAATCCTCTGAAGGATTTAGGGTCAAAACATGTTGTTCGCCTAATATGACGCTTATTTTCCTTGTAGCAATTTATCAGCGTGCGACACTCGAGCTGTAGGAGTGGATGTTGCTACCGAACAGCGGGGGAGAGAGCATTAATTATACTGTCCGGAGATTCAAGGCAAAAAGCTCAAACTGTGAAGATATTGTGACTGAACCTTATTGCGCAGTTATAAGTAGAAAGAATATGCAGCTAAATTCTAGTCTATTTTTGAAAGATAAAAGCATTATTTAAATAAATTGCAATGAATTATGAAAAACAAGAATGTCTTTTATAAAGCTGGATAAAAAAAAATTGCTTTGTACTATGTAGCCTAAGTTGAGAAATGTCTGAATAAAAATATCTTATTTACTTTTACACTTTTTATTTTCTCGTATACCTAGTATAGAGAAAGTATAGTAATCGCCAAAAATTCGAACTCGAGATTTTGACAAATCTTCATGTTTTAGATCTCCCTAAGCTCTAAAAACAGATTTTTAGAAACATGTCCGTCTGTCTGCCTTTCTGACAAAGATAACTCTAAAACGCTTTGATCTAGACGAATGAAATTTGGCATAGTCTTTGCACCAAATTCGTAGATTTCTATCAAATTTTGATCACAACCCGATTACCGAAAATCTTTCTGTCCGGCTGTTTGAATATAATTTAACACGATAACTACAAAAGGAAGAGAACTAGATAGATAAAAATCAACAAACAAAATGAACATTTATAGTATAGACATCTTTCAAATTTTGAGTCATATCCAATAAGGGACTGACCGTCTGTCGGTCTATACTTTCCTAAACATAGGCAACTCAAAAACGCAGTGGCTTAAATATATCAAATTTGGTATTGATTTTGTGACTACAAGTGTAGTTTTGTGCCAAAATTTTGTTTCAATCGATTGTGAAAAGTGCATTTACAAATTCGATATTCAATCAAATTCGATCTACTAACTGCATGCTAGAGATTAATCGCCAAATTAATCGCCAACGATTACATGATAGATTCAGTAAAAATGCTAAATTCACGCCAAAGGTTAATGTTTCGTAACTATTGTAAGTTAATGCCATGCAAGACGTTCTCTGGGATAACGCTTTTATTCGAGAGTGTGCTAGAAAGTTTTGTGGAGACCATTCCCGCTGGTTGACAATTGTTTTGGCGACGTTTTTTTATGTATTTCGTAATTCTAATATTTTTTGATTTTGATGTCTTTGGAAACTTTTATCTGAAAACAATCTTAAAATTCAAAAGTTACAATAGATGTCTACTCAAATGGTGGACCAATGGCTAATTTCTAAATCGTTAGAGAAAAACATATACTTCCAATTAAAGGAGATGATTTAAATGACGTAAAAATACATTTTATATTATTTTGTTAATAAATACGTAGCTAAAAGAATATCGAAATTTAAATTTTTATATAGTAAATTTTATATATTTTTATTATTAAATTTTTATTTTGTCCTATTAGTCACATGTAGTAAAAAATTTTTGATGCTCTAATATTCTTTTTAAATTCCATTCTTCTTCGATTCCATTTCAATGATTGTTAAACTGTTAACAGTCGTCGATATATCAACAGAAATCAAATTAGCCGTTGATTGATCAAACTGAAACTCAAATAACAAATCAAAAGCCCTCAATACCTGGAATTTCAATTTCGTATCTTTGTCAGATCAGTTAAAAAAATGAAACGAACTTTATGACTTAAAAATATCAACGCTTTAAGAATATTTTAATAAATTTATTTAATAGAACAAAACATTGTATAAAAATTAGATTTCATAATTTTCTGACCAGTTTACTGATTGAAACAAAAAACAAAATTTATTTCATTACCTCTTTTAGAACATCATTTAATTTTTCATTTTTATTTTCGCATATCTTTTCAAAATAGCAATATGCACCTATTTTTAACTGCTTAGAAATTAAATATTGTTCCATAATTAGAGGAATTTACAAATATAATTATGAATATTTTATAAAATTCTTCCACTGTCTAATTAAATCTCAAATTCTGATACTGTCTAAAACAATTCTTTTCTTAGTACAGCAGAATTTGTACTAATTAGAATTAGGAGGCAGCAATAATCTATTTAGCAAAATCGATTTTTCCCGAGATTTTGACAAAAATTATTTGTACCCTATCCTATAAACACAACATATTTCTGTATGATATTTTCTCTACTAATAATAGAGATGATAGTGTGTGTACTTGCGTGAGTTTTGGCGCTGTGCAGTCTGATTGACCTGCAGCTCCGAAATTTGGCACATATATTCCTTAGGGGATGACAATGTGTAGTTCGGAGCTATATTTTTGAAATTTTAATTAGAATGCCAACTAATTAATTGAACTAAAATTTGAAGATTTTTTACTAAAACTTCCTAAAATATTATTGTAGAAAACCACGTTTGAAAAGTTGTCTTTTTAATTATACCAGTTTAAACAAATTATACCTGTATACAAATATATTCTGAATTTTAGCAGTTTATTATTCTGAATTATACCAGTTATGCAAATATTTTCTAAATTTTGCAATGAAAAAAAACTTCTTTTTTTAAATTTTATTTTCAATAATAGGTCCTGAATTCAATATTGTCCTGAAATTATACAAACTATTTTCATTACTTCATCAAAAATTTGATCGCGTGATTTTTTTTCTTTGTTGAAAGCTGAAAAAAAAAAAAGATTATGTGTAATCTATGCGTTATCTATGTAATTTATAAAAGGAATTAAAAAAAAAAGTAAAGTTGTGATACTACAAAATTTAGAAGAAAACTAGGCAATTAAGTTTTTAATAGCTTTATGACTGATTTCTTTTTTAAAAGTTCATGTACTCATAAAAAAGAAAGAAAAAATGCCGGACTATTTAAATGACACGGCTTTAATATCTTTTTTCTTTTCTTTTTTGCTTAAGAATGAATTGTTGTCAGAATCATGGAAATGGTTATATCTCTAAGATTTTACAGAAATTCAATACAACCAATATTGCCCGACGAAGCAGATAGTCTGTAAAAACGGCTAATATATAAATGAGTATTTTTTCAATCAATTATTTGTATTCTGAAAATTCTCCAGGTTTCAAGAATTTTCTCTCACAGCTATAACTATACCAAGGGCAATAAATATTCCAAAGTGCAAAAACTTTCAAAGCGAACATAACAATGAGCGGAAGCTTTAAAATCCTTAATTTTCGGTTTCGGTGGACCAAGTGATAAAACTGGAAGTGATAATATTCCTTGAAAACACTCGAAGAAAGATAATAGACATCTTATCTTTCGAGAAATTTAGTACAATTGTAAAGAAAAGAAAGACTTCGAGTGTGCAGTCATATTCCGCTTCCCTATTGTCTGTGATGATATCAACAAAAGATATAGAATCCTTTTGTCCTTTTCTTTATCAGGACAAGACTCTTCACTTTATTGGATGTTTGTAGCAAGTAATTCGAATACTAAATCACTTTCGTTTTCGAGCTCTGTGATTTGATGTTGAATTTCATGTTCACATTGAGAATGTAGAATTTTCATATAGTACACTGATACACGAAATTTTTAACTGCTCTCTCTCTCTCTGTCTCTCTCTCTCTCTCGCTTTCCTTTTTTTAAGCCGCCTTCGACGACTAGTTGGTTCGCCGGGAATGCTGACTGTGTTTAATTTCAATTAAATCTATCATGCATAATATATTTATGATTCCCTAAATAAAGTACTTTATAGACATTAAATAGACATTAAAACGATGTTATTTAAATAGCCTTTCGTCTGCTTTGTTCATTGCGCACATGAACTTTTTTAATGGAGGGAACGTGGTATGCTATTTTAAGGCGATTGAAAACGCAACTATTCTGGAAAAATCTATCCCCGAATTGTATTATTGTCTTCCGTGGTACTAAAGCACTACTTTGTAATTTCTCATGTAAACTGCTCATGTATTTCCCTAGAAAAATTGAGCAACAACTGCATTGGCACCATTAATTTGATTTTGTTTTTGAAATAATGCCAAAAAAAAATCTTTCTGTGCAGAGATATTTTCGGAAGCTATCTATGGAAAACATCAAACTTTCCTTTCTTGCATTTAAATAAAATTCTAATTAAAAAAATTTTGTCGTTACGAAGTGTGCATTCTTTCCCTCAAAAATGGATTTGTGTCAAATTTGTTAGTGTGGATCAAACTGTCTAATCTGTAGAGCTTCAAAGCATCTACAGATATGCATGCATATTCTCTCTCTTATTATAGTGAATTTTTATTTAGTTGGGAAGGTTCATCGTAACGTAAGATCTAAGCGACTATAGTATTCGAATGATTTATTGCAAATACTGACTCAAGAAATTTTATGAAGTAAAAAAAAAATTTATGTCCAAATATAATATGTCAAGCATTTTATTAAAGCAATATACCATACTGGCGAGTAATAAAATCATTTTATAAAATTTAGATGTATAAAAATAAAGAAGCCGATGAATATTAGAATTTGAAAATTAACGAAGAAACAAAAAAGCAACAATTTCTTAAACGAAAAATCTTCAGTTTTTACATTACTATATATTAATATAAGCTATTCAAAATAACTGTTATAGGCTCTTTTATTTCGAACCATGTTATCTAGTCAACCGATAACGATATAAGCATGAAGTTCAAACATTAACAAATAATAGAGCTGGCTGCGAAGTAGTTTTGGTAAAGAAAGATATGAAGAAGATATTGTGGCGGATCAGTCTAGTTAGTTGATTTATTGAACTTAAATTAAAACGCCAAAATCAGAAACTTCTTAACAGTTATTATTTACAAATATTTTCAAGTGATAAAAGCAGAAATAATCCAATCGTCACTAAACTACTGCAGTTTAAAATAATTCACTTGCAAATCGGTTGAGATTCTCGGGCAACCTCATCGAGTGTGATTAGGCTTTTAAATACTTTCAAATGACTCCGAATATTCCAAAAAAAAAGAGAAATTTCGTGAAGGCAACTCGCCAGATGCATAGCTAAGTTTATCATTGAATCGCCAGAAATGTCGCAGCATTTAAAGGAAAGCCGTTGCTACCAAAACGCAAAAATGCTTTCAATTTATAATATTAATAACAACATATCTTAAGTATAGAAATTTAACAAGGTCTATTTTACAAGTATATTCGAAAAAATTATTCATTTTAGTTGTCAATAATATTCTCTATTCAAAACAATGATCAGTACTTTTTGCATTCAAATATATCTTACCATGGGCATAGATTATTTTCTTAAATTTTCAATTTGTATGCAAAGAAGAATTTTATAACATCCCCTATTTCGGCATCCGTTTCATGATACCTGCTATATAATTCGTGCTTTAAAAATCTGGAAAAATCAAAAGTCTCAATATCGAACTGTATTTACGTCCCGTTAAGCAACAATAATAGTTCTATTTTAGAACACACTATCATAACATTGAATCATAGTCATATGACGATAGAGCGTCTAAACATCTCCTACACGCTTTTGCTTCTCATTAAAACGAGAACTGGCAAATTTAACGCTTATCAATTCCATTTACATATCAGTATTGAATGTTGAACCTGGAACCTTCCATTCGAAACCGAAACCTTGCATCAAGCAACCGCAAGAAGCTATGTTTACACTTTAGATGGCTTTTATATTTGTAAACGGCTCGAAGAAAGTAGTCTGTTAAAATCAACTCTTTTCATCGCTGAAAATAGACTTTAAAAAAATGCATCTGTAGTTTCGTAATTATATAACTTTCAATGCATCAAAAACGTATCTCTTTCTGCAAAGATTTTACATTACTCAAAAGTTTAACTGTCAATAATTTCAATGTAAGGCATTATACAAATTGCAGCATTTATTAGTAGAACATCGATGTTTGTATTTCTAAATATAATTCATTTAAATTTTCTGTAAACGAAAAAGGTTACGACTCCATTAAATTTTTCAAAAATATGTGTTTTTTCCACTTTCTAAAATTTTATTTTTTCTTCGCAAATATGAGAATTTTTTTAAAGAATTAATCGGGTCATTCCTTCAAAACTAAAATAAAATAAACTATATTTATTCGAAGCAAACAATTGATTTGATATCTAAATCCTTTGATTAAATTAATCTGTGACATTCCACTTAAAACATACAAAGTTGTTTTTTTTAAACTGAGATTTAACATGGAAGGATTCAAAGGGGTAAAGGAAAAAAAAAATATTAATTTTTTTTTTCTTTAACTCATATCTCTATCTATTGTTATGTCGCTGAAATCTTTCTCTATCTCTAAACAAACGGCAGCTGCATTCTGTCTCAAACCCCCGCTGCTGATAAACTTGCCTCTTATTTTACTTAAAGAAGAAAAAAAAAAAAAAAAAAAAAAAAAAAAAAAAAGAGGAAAAAAGGGAGAGCTGTGCAAGCCTAGTGAAAATAGAGTAAGCGAATGTTTGAAAAGGAACTCGGTGGATATTACAAATGCGCAACTCTAAACGCGCATGATTAGTATTCTTAAAGCGGGAAAACTCGAATGGAAATGTACCAGGTATGGACTCTTTTTACTTTTAAATTATTTCCAAGCATTGCGTGGAGAAGTTTTGAGACTCTTTTATGATAATAAGAGCTTTTATGAAGCATGTCCGAGGATAATTATTCTATTCATTTATTTTTTGAATTTTTTTCCATATAAATATTAAGAATAACATTTCATTTAAAAACAAAGTTTCAAAAAGAAAACAAAACAAAACCATGAAAACTCAAATAAAAAACATTTTTAATGAATAATACAGAGCTCTAAACGATTTTTTTATATATGCATTCAAATTAATTTCTTTTTAATTGAAACGTTGCCAACTAGGGAATAGAAACTCTACTTCGAATTATAAATAAGAAAAAAGGTTAATAATAAAATGATAACTTATAATAAAAAAGGTTAATAATAAAATGACATCAATAAATAAATGATGCATTTGAATGCAATAAATGAATGATTCATTCGATGAAATCTGTTGTGTACAATAATTAATACAAAAAAATTCTAAAATTTGCCTAAATTCGGAATAAATTGAACGCTTATTTTAAAATGGTGAAAAATCTGCTTTGCGCAACAATTCTTTAGGAAGATAACAAGGAAAGAATACCAAAATCTGGTTTAATTTTCAATTAATTTAAATTCTTATTCAAATTTCTAAAAAAAAAACAGATTATTTAGTCATTTCTTATCATACAGAGCTTATATCAATACACAAAGCCCAGAATTCACATGTTTAAATCAAGAATTATACTGAAACAAACTTGTTCACCTTGCGCTTACCCTTTGGCAAATTCTTTTGTCATAGGCGTATTTTGACACGTTAAGAAAATCCAAAACAAACCATTCTGGAAAACATTACTCTAAAACAAGCCATTGTTAAGTTTTTATTTTAACTGAATGAATGTAAATAAACAAGTTATTTAACGAGTTATATTAGTTGTTTGTTAATTTGGGAAAAATACAAAAAAAAAATTATTTCTAGGTTTGTTTGTTTTTCAATATTAATGAAATACGGAAAAATTATTTTATTTAAAGCTGTAATCATGATTTTGAAAACTATATTGCCTTTAGAGGTAACAATCTGTAGAATACAGTACACTTTTGAATAACCGACTTTCGTATTATCTGGCCCAGTTTTCTTTTATCGTAATTGAATGGGGAAAAGCAAGTCGTCTATTAAGTCAGCTATTAAGGACTTTTTCAAAACCTAAAAATTGCAAGTTTTAACTTTTATCTTAAGATTTTACCTTTTTATATCTGTGCAATCATTTATCAGTGAAACATAAAACTGATTTGAGCCAATTTTCTTAAGAATCAGGCCTGCGATTTACGTTAATGTTTTGTTTATGTTTCCTGCATTTAAGTTATTCGTTACAGAATTTATGTTAAAATATGATCAGATAATAAATTTTTAAAACATTCCATGCAATATATAAATTACCAATACAGAGCTTTCTGTTTTAAGTCTACACGTTACCGGCAACTGCTTCTTTGATTCACCAGGGTGCGGCTGTGTTCCCATTGAGATGGGGCTTAGTACTTAATAAGAAATGAGAAAATACGTATTACATTAGTGATTTTTGGTATAAAAACTTTGTTTTTTGGTATTGGTGGGTAAAGAAATTGAATTCATAGAAATCTTTCCTATTCGGCCAGTCCTTCCGCCATAATAGACCAGATACTCGGAAGTGTATTGTATGTCAAAGAAACATTTATAAAGCTAATTTTCAAAAAAAAAAAATTAATTCGAATCAATTGAACTTTACTTAGAAGCTGAATTGTGGCTTTATATTATAAAGTTCGTAAAGAATGTGACTTTTATTACGATTTCTTAAATATATTTTAGGACGAATTTCATTTTTATTTAAACTTTACAGCTTACAATTCATTATTACTCTGCAGCATTGTGGTAAGTTGGCGAGCGAAGTCTGGATTTGCTGCCGACAATGTATACGATTGCAGTAGCTTACAGAATGGCTAGGCATTTTTAAGCACAATATGAATACTAATTGAAGATGTTGTATATTTTTTCTTGAGTATTGTATGTAATATTTAGACATTTTATGGAATAGAAAATGCTATGTTTACGACAAAATGGCCATAAATTTTATTCATTTAAATCTTTCTGTAACATTTACTCTCACTTTAAACAGTTTATCAGATATTCTTTGTTGCACATCAATTGGTCTTGAATGTTTCTCCAGCATAACGTCTTACTCCATTCTCATGCAGCACAATACAAACTTAATTTTCTTTATTGCATAAATCCACGAACAAAAATACTATAATTTTATTTTCTTGTAATAAGTTAAAAGTACAAAAGATAAATTCGGAATTTGAATCAAGAGAGTGAAGAATTAATTTAAGAGCCAGTGCGTGAGATATTCAATATTACGTGCCTTGCCGCTTAATATTCGAAGCTGCTGTGGATCGTAGAGAGTCGATTTGTGAACTGACGTTTCACACTTTCCTAAATATTTCTGGTCATTCTATGGAATCTTCCATTTTTACTTTCTCGTATACTTGGCGTAGAGAAAGTATAGCCATCGTCAAAACGTTCGAACTCGAGACTTAGACCCATTTTTACATTTCAGGCCACCCCGAGTTTGAAAAATACATTTTTGGAAAATGTCCGTCTGTCTCTGAAAAGGATAACTGCAAAACGCTTTGAGCTAATTTGTTGAAATTAGGTAAACGACATTTACACCAAATTTGCGGATTGAAGTCAAATCTATTCGAAGGAAGCTCATCTGTCCAAATATAATTTCACACCATAACTATTAAGCGAAGAGAGCTAGATAAATAAGATTTGACACACATATATTTTATAGGAAAGACACCTGTCATATTTTGAGCCAAATCTAACAAAGTCTGCCTGTTCTTGTAGAAATGTATTAATGCGATGGCTCAAAAAACGCAATGACCTAAATGTGTGAAATTTGGCATGGATTTTGTGACTACAAGTGCAGCTTTGTGTTAAATCTTTGTTTCCATCGATTGATAAAAACGCGTCTAAAGCACATTCTATTTTCAGATATTATTAATGGTATGTCAGACATTAATTGCCAAAAAACTCGGCAAGAATCACGCGATAGATTCTGTAAAAACGCTAAAGGTTAATATCTCGTAGCTATTGTACGCCAATGCCGTAAAAGATGTTCTCTGCCACTACTTTTTTATTAGAGAGTATGCGAGAAAATTTTGAGGAGAGCTGGTTTTCCACTGATTTTCCACCGATTTCAAACTTTACCAGCAACATATACAAAAGGGACTGCTGGCCTGTGTTTCGCGGCAATTTTTATAAATAGTAAACGCTCCCCTTTCGTTTTGTTTTTAAAATCTCTATTTTATTTCAAAAGCTTCTATTAATTTTAGCTATTCGATAATTTTTAAAAACTAAACTTCATTTTTATTTCAATTTGAAATATACAAATTGACTCAGTACTTACAAGACAGATGTTAAAAAATCTTACTTAATAATAGCAGTTATAATTTCAATGTCTGTGGCAACAACAAAAAATATTGATGAAAATCTGTGTAGAATAGTCCACCACTTTCATATCATCGCAAAATTTACGTCGACACTTTTAACAGAGATTAAAAAAATAATTTAGAAATATTTTTGCTTCAGAAAAACGCAAAGCTTGACGAATTTCGTTCTTTTTTATTTGCATAAAATACTAAAAATAAAATGAAGTGATTATTGGTATTTTTGAATTTTAATGAATGGCTGAGTCTGTAATGGAGCATAATTAATAGCAGACATCATTAACTATCTTCCCTTGCCGCAATTTTGTTGCTTTCTAAAGCATTGATAAATTTTAATGAGAGCATTAACATTTTAATGCAGTGACCTCATATTTAAATCGCCCAGAAATAGTTCAGGAGAAAATAAAACAAATTCAATTAAGCGGCAGAAGTTAGCATCTTTTTAATGGCTGCCAGTAATGCGTTTGTCGCGCATTGATTCCAACTAATTAAAAACAATTTGAATTAATCAATAATCTTTACATGCTTGTTTCGTGTATTTAGGTGATGATAAATGTGTTACAATTAATCACTGGAAATTGAAATCGGTTTTCCGGTTTGAACCGGAACGACGAATAATTGCTCGATAGACAAAATTTTCAAAACATGTCTAGGAAAAGATTGCTATTATTAGTGCTGTCGATTTCTAGGTTCAAATTATTTGATTTTTTTTTAGTTAAAACTCATTTTAAAATGCGATTGGTTTCTCTGCCTGCAGTTGGCTTAAAATTTTAATTACAATATTAAAAAAAGCAAACTCATGTTAATTGTGAGGGGAAGGCAGTGTAGTAAATCATTACTCCTATATTACATACTATATCAAAAATGTAAATGAAGTTAAAACTTGTTATAGTTCTTTCTAAATACTTAATGAGTTTAAAAACATTTGCTATCTCATATACAAAATATAATTAAAGTATTGTGATCGTTCAAAATTTCGTTCTTCATGTTCCAGATCACCCCGAGTCTGAAAAATACATTATTGGAATTATACTTGTATTTTTGCATATCAATTAGTAAACAAGTTTATTCAAAATCCACCAGCCTTGTGTACCTGATCAAATTTAAAAACCAATTCCAACATACAATCTTCATTCAAAGCCAATACCTGGCCACTTCATAAAATATGAAAAATTTAGTTAAATTATGGACAAAAATCAATGCATTTTCTTTTCGTGTACATTATGTTGCATGCGAAAATGGTATGTCAAAAACATATACAGTTAGATGGATGAAGTTAAACGTATAAAGATTTAGAGTGTCTAGATTTATGAATAGTTCAAAATCTATACGCTTTGGATCAAATTTGATACAAAATTAGAAGTATGAAATTTTGGACCATCTATATCAAATTTTAAACTCAGTCAATAAAAGGATTGTTCTGTACCTTTTAACCTATATACCTATCGATTTATGATAGAGTAGGCGGAATACTTGATCTCAAGTTTCTCAACCTCCGGGCATTATAATTTAGGAAGAAAGGATGTTTAATAACAACATAGTAAGATGGTTTTGCTTAGTTAATTGCAAGATGTTTATAAAGTAATAATACTTATTAAATAAGCAAATGCAGCGTGAAAAAAGAGAGTAAAGGTTACGTAATGAAGCAATGGGAAATGGTTGGTCGCAGTGGCAAGTTGACATAGTAAAGATACAGATGATGTTTTAATCGCAAATGAGACTATCTTGGTCTTCTCCTGGGACGTTTTTGATAATATTTCTCAATTTCCATATTTGCGATATTTCCGCATTTATCATTTTTCTGCCAAAAAAATGTGGTGGATAGTCTCTTTTTATGGAACTCATTGATAGAGAGTTGAAGGTCGTTTCTGGTGTCACTAATTCAAATAAATTACGACATACTATTTGCCTCGCCGTTTGGGGAACCTTTCTAATTCTTGAATAAGCGGCTTGCAATAATCTATCGTAAAAGCGATAATTGATCAACGCAATGGTTGATAAAGTTCTTGTCAACGGTCGATGGACAGGAAACAATCTAAATCCATATTCAGTTTTCGTCACTGTAATATGAAGCACAAATATTGTATTTATATACGAAAAATTCGATGGGATAACGCTTATCTGTTGGAGTTGGTTTCATCTAGAACTTGTTGATTCAGGAAAAATAAATACTTTGCAACGATTATTGCAAGACTAACTAGAACTGATCTTTTAAATAATTTTAAAGAGAAAATGCATAGTATCAAAGCTATGATTAATCATTTTTCCAAAAAATAGTTTTAAAAAATCTAAACAAGAGTGTAGTATTCCGAAATAAACAAGACGATTTCGAAATTCCACTCGTTCGTCCAAATTGAAAATTTAAGTCAAATCTTCATATCAACAGTTAGTTCAAATTAAAAATGCTAGCTAAATTTAAGTTTGTGATAAAAGTTATTTCTGAAGATTGCTTTAACCTACTATATTTTCATTTCTAATTATGGGGCGCACAAATCTGATCAACAATGATGAATCGGTACGAAAAGAAAGTTGCAAAGGTAATACAAAAATGCATTATTTGAACTTCGCTATCCTTTTTTCTTTTATTATTTTAATTATTACTTACTTGCAATCTTTGGAGATCAGCTGGTTCATCGTATTGATTGTGTTTTTCAGTAGCATGTTTTATGTTGATCGTGCTCTTTAGTTTTCCTGTATATGAATACTGCGAAAGTAAAACATGTGCTTTTGAGATACTGCGAAAAAAAATAATTCGTATTACATCTTCAACAAATGAAAAAAGCATGCTATTACATGATTTCAAGATACAAAGATATTGGTTTAAATTTCATACATATGTATGAAGCATTGTTGCAAATTATATTCGAAAATGGTTTTATAAAATTTGAAAAAATAGCACAAAAAAGTGAAAATATATTTTTTTAATTTTTAAAATTAAGCTAAGATAATTTTTGTATGATAGTATTTTGAGAAGCTATCACAGAAAATACAAAATTTGGCTTGATTTTGATTTAATTAAAATCAACAGCCACTCCAAGGTGATCGTTTCCACATTCCAATTTTTTTTTAAATTTTTATTTGTCGAATTAAATAGTTTTGGATGCAATATTTGATCACTATAGCATCCTTGTAAAGTGTCAGTACACGCAAACAAAATTATTTGGTATTATTGTTAGTAGAGATTTTGTTTTGTCAGGATTTATTTGATTTTATTTACTTATTTCTTTAGTCTTATTCGAGGCCTTTCCGTTTTACGTTTTGTTTATAAAATATTCTGAAATGTTATTCAAATAATCTGATTATTTTTAAGAAAATAAATATAAGTTCTTATATGATAAAAAGACGAACTGCCATAGATCTTATTTATATTTAAGAATAAATGTTATATTTTCAAAATTTTAAATGTGTATTACTAACAATTTATTTAACTGAAAATATATAAAGTCTTAAATCTAAAAACCCAACGTGTTTCATAAACATTTACTGTAAAAATACTTTTTCATTGTTGATATTATTTTCAGTTTTATTCAATTGTTTTCATAAAAAAGATGGAAGATTTTAAAAACAAAATAAAAGTAGAAGAGAATCAAGCCTAAAGCATAATCATGAATTTTAAAGGTTTGCGATTCTTACTGAAACTTTCTTGATTCTAATATCCGTTTCTAATATATAGCAATTTTTGTTTCGAACACAGGATTCTAATCTCCTTATTTTTTTTTAAATCAGAAAATGAAATTGTAATATCACAGAAATGATTTCTTTGACTCTAATTTTTCTTTATGATTATTGAAATGATTTTTAGCAACAAATTCTTTCTTAAAAAACAATAGCAACTTCTTTATTTTCCCTGAATACAATGATTTTAATGCTTTTATCTGTACATATAGATAAAATAAAAATGAGAAGAAAAAATTGATATTTGTATAAACTCTTTATCACTTGAAACTGTAATTATAAACTTCGAATCGTTCCCATGTCGTAGAGATTTTCATTAAATTTTTTTTCAGTTCTTCTGCAGTTGATAACGAAATCTGGTTTTCTTACATTAGAAATTCTCTTTATTAATATTCTTTAATCCGAATATTTTTAAATATTTACTCTTATTTATATTTTTTATTAATAATATTTTCTATTTTATGAAATGTGAAGGAATTCTATGAGAATGAAATCATTAATTATGAGTATCAGTTTAACATGTTTTTTTGAAACAGACGATTTATTTAAAAAAAAATAAATCTCTTATTTATTCTTAACAATTGCAATTATTTGATACATATTAATTTTTAATGGTAAATAAGAGATTTTTTGATATTATTATTTTTAACAATATAAATATTTATGAAAGGAAAAAGATAATGCATTATCATTGGATTTGAACAAATTTTCAAGGATTATTCATTGAATATGAGCTTTAACTTTTATATTTATTTAAAATTTTCCCTAAATATATTTTTAAATGTTTGAGACTGTTAATTGAAAAGTTTAGTTGCGATAAAGATATAAATTGACCATAATTTAAATCAATTTTTCGATGAATAGATCGACAATAATAAATCGAGAAATATTACGTGCTTTTTTATCTAACTACAATACCTCATTCTTTTCCTTGAATTTAAAAGAAAAAACGTGGAATATATTTTCGCTGAAAAATAAAGTACCAAAATAAATTTCTTAACAAAATTTGTCTGACGGCCATTTAATGCACATTATTAAAACTAAAAAAAAAAATCGAGTGTGACATTTTAATGCTACTGCTGTAAGCCTTTTGTCCCACGACGAATTTATAAACCATATTACACCTACGTGAGCACAATTTTAAAAAGAGCATGGCGGTCTTCACGATAAACACACCATTCATCATGTATGCTTTTATTATCACTAGATAGTTGACCTTTGCCTTGCATGCTAAGATCTTCAGGTAAAATCGTAGTTAAACATTCACGAAAGCTGGTCCTCGTAAAGCATTAAAATGTTTAAGAAATGTCCGCGAAAGTGAAATATTGCTGTCCGTATGTTTTAATTTTGAATGTTCTGCATGATTTGTAAATCTAGACCTTTAAGCGTGAAATTTTATTAAACCTTCGCAGGGTAATTTGAATATGAAACAAAGGTCTTCAGAAATGAATATGTATGAATTAATGAATAAAATTTTGTTGATGTCTGAATGCAATTGTAAACAGCAAAGCCGTTTGGTGCTTTGTCTTTTGGGTGCAATAGGTCTTGTTATTTGACTGGGAAAATTTGCTGAAAGTCGTTTCCACCAACGGATGGTTCTATTAAGTGGTGGATTTAAGTATTTTGAGGGCTCTGTTTACTGTGTTTGGGTGATTATACATATATCTAAATTTGATTTGAATTTGGCTTATGCCAAAATTTGTAGATGCACAATTTTCCAGATGCACAATTATTTTCTTTGTACACATTTATTATTTATCTCTATTATATTAATTTTTTAAAAAACAATATTATATGTTTATTTTACTTTTAGACACATCATTTGTGATAACATTAATAAATATCTTTATTTTTTTTATTTTTTTTTCTTCGAATAATGGTAATTTTTCGTCTCTTGGCTAGCAACCGTCTAAATATCTGAACAATATATGTGTTACTCTGCATTTGTTTTTTAAATAGTAATAGGGCAATATCAAATCAAGGAAATCAAGCAATATCAAATGAAGGAAAAAAAATGTGAAGAAAGGAGTAACGGTTTTATGAAAGTTTTTATTTAATTTGTATAAATTTAAAAAAATTTCATATTTTAAATCTTCATCCCTACCGAAAAAGTTAAAATTGCAATGAGATATCTTCTGAATTTTAACTAATGCTGAAATATATATTAAATTTGAAACTGAGGTTTTTTTTTTTTCATTATATTTTTAAAACAGTTTGTTTCGATTTACATTTGTTGAAACCCCATTAACCTGAATACGTGTCTTATTCGAGGAAAACATTGGGGTTTTGCAACTGAAAATAAACAGGGGCAGCCCCCTTTATTTTAAACAATGAAAATGGATTTTACAATTGATGTTTAGTTTTTCAGCAACGCCACGACTTTTTATATTTTGGTCATGATTTGTTTCTTGTTTGTTATTTGACTCTTTAATTCATAGATCCTAGATATTTCGGCGTTGTCCTAGATCATTCATAGATCCTAGATTTTTGGCATTCAAAGTTGTAACCAAATGCTTTGGAAATATTCAAAGCAATTTTAGGATATTCTTAAAAAAATGTGTCATGTCTTAAAACATTACAATAATTCTAACATTTTACATTGCATTTGAAATAACTTACCTAATTACTTCATGCAAATTTCACAACTTCTTATTGAAATTTTTGTATGAAATCGAATTCGGGCAATTAAAAATTAAAATTCACAAATTGATTATATTCAGTAGTACTATGCAAACCAATTAGTATACAGTTAACTGTTCCAAATAAATCCTTTCATTGTAATCACGATTATTATCTGTATAACAAAAATAATAAATGAATACCGATTCAAGAGCATACATTCTTCCATAATCGGCAGCATTTCAAACTGAGCTTCCTAATATGGAAATATTAAATTTAAATCATCGGCCTTTGTTTATAAAGCAAGAGATAATAGCCGAGTGGAAAGCTACACGTCGTGAATCCAGTCCTGTGCATCAATAAAGCCTCAATTTATGGTAGTGGATTAGCGATTGCTGTCTGCTCCAAAGCGTGCGTAACAAAGTCCCATAAATAATCGATTTCTCCGAGATCCCTGTCGTGATAATCCCAGCTGAAGATGTTATCGTTGTTTATCGCCAATCTTTTCACAATGAAGCACGGATTACTTGATGCAAATACGCGATGAATTGCTTCTTGAATAAAGTCGTCTTTTATTGCGCAGGCAGATTTTATTCTTTTGGTTTGTTTTATGATCGAAAGCGCTTAAGTAAACTTTTTTATGCAAATACGGCTAAATGTCGTTTCGAAAATTGTGGATTGAGCGAAAGTGAATGGAAAGTAAGGAAAGTGATTTTATCATAGAATGGTGTTAACTTGTGAATTTCCTTATGTTTTTGTCATTTAACCCTTCATTTGCAAAATTATTTTACCATCAGTTTTTCTAATTTATTTTTGAACTATTAGGTAAGTTTTGGTTCGGAATGAACTCAAAGAAGCATAAAAACCTTTTTTTTTTAATTAATCGAAATAATTTAATCAATAATATAAGATTTTTAAAGTTGTTTACAGTTGATATCTACTGCTTTCCATTAAAAATACTCTCTTCGTATTCTTTTAAATACTATTAGAAAAATAGTTATATTACGAAGATATTAAAGAGGGTTCGGGACACATTAAAAAATTTCTGTTAATTATTTAGAATTTTGAAATTTTTTGTTCTTTAAGTAACCATCTAACAAATACAAAATCACAACAGAACAGTTTAATTTTTTTTTTTGATTTTTTAAAGAAAAAGTAAGGTTATTTTAAATCGCTAAAACTCAACATATTCTGGGGAAACTTTTCATTTTTTTTAAAAAAATATAAAAATATATGAGTTTAATTTTGATTCAACAATTTAAAAACTATTTCAATAAAAAATAAGAAATATTTGAATTATAATTTTTTTAAAACTCTAAGATACTTTTTAGGAAAAAAGTCATATTTTTTAAAGTAAACATTTTTTTTTTTTAATTTGCCGAATCAGAATTAAAGTAAAATGTTTTTAAAAGATATGTTCCAAATTTCACCCCTTAATCATTATTCGTCTCTTGACTTATAACAATCTGAATAGAAGAAATCTTGAAATATACATCATGGAAATGCGCTTTAAGTTTAAGCACCTTTCAAACAGGCAATCAGAAACTAGCCTTTGAAAAATAGGCATCATTCTGGAGCAGTTCCATCATTTTGGAGTTTTAATGACTATCTTCTAAATAGTGGAGTTTTGTTTTAGCGCTAAGACTCAATTAAAGAAGCACCAGGATTCAGGCTCTGTAGAGGGTCGCGGTGGCTTGGTGGTAAAGTTAAAACCGGAGGATTTCAACTTCGACTCCCAATTCCACCTAAGAACCGTCGTGTAAGCTGGTCTAGTGCACGTTAAATCCGTCGAAGCCAAACGTCCTCCCCCTGGTGTGGTGCGGAAGTTTGGAAAGGAGTGCCAACTCAGGTGCCGTCCTCCTCATCTCATCGCGGTTCAAAATTACGAGGTCCGTCCCAAAATAGTTCTATTGTTGCTTTAAAACGGGACGTTAATATAACTAAATTAAACTCTTAAGTATTGGCGTTTAGTTTCAGCGTCTGGGCTCAATTAAAAAAGCGCCGATATTCAAGCTCTGCACGGCGTATTACATATTTTGGTTTAGAGTCTGCGGACCTGCAGTGTTGTAGAATCGTATAAATATCTCTCTTTATCTTTTTGGCTTTGTTTTTGCTTCTATGGAGTCTCGGTAATATCTTAATATCTGGCAATTTTTAAAAGCTGTATCAGATTTCTATGCTTCTTTCCACGGGGGCCCCTTTTCTTTTCAACGTATACTAGTATACGTAGAGTATGATAACAATTGTCTGAGTGCTAGATTTTCAAAACAATACACCACAAAAATAATTAGCTGGTGTCCTGCCCTAGAGGTAGCGCGTCTTCCCCGTGATCTGGGCGTCCCGGGTTCGAGTCCTGGATAGGGCATGGTTGTTCTTCACCCTGTTTTCTATCTGTGAGGTGTGTGAAAGAACCCACTCCCCCTGTAAAAAAGGGGTTGTGCAAGCGATTGTGTGAGCGTCATCTACATATGAGCTAGAAGTCAGACTTCTGCCCTCGGGTGCTCAGGAGTCTTTACCCTCAGTAGCTATGGCACCCGTTTTCCATGGTGACGCGGACATCATTTTCATCACAAAAATAATTTTACTGCTCTTTATAATTAAAATGGAATCATGATTCAAACGCCATTTTAAAGAAAAAGAGACGAGAACAGAGAATTTTTTAAAATAAAAAATGTTGCAAAATTCTGAAGATTTTTGTGTCCCGAGCCCCCCCCCCCCTTTAAAGAAAATAACAGTATGAATAAGGTTGACATACTTCTCGTATATACGTATATCACTTCCGTAATACTATCTGCCACTCTATCACTCGCGAATGTAAAAAAAAATATCGACATTATCAACACCGATATTCTATTCAACCAATTTGTATACCTAAAAAAATTAGGTATACATCGAAGTTACTATAAAATTGAATATAAAACAGAAATATCTAAAGTTTTTTGCAAAAAGAAAGTGTATTAATATCTCATACCGCCATGAAAATATTTATTAATGGTTCCTGTCCACAATGCGAATGCAAAGAGTATATTTGCGCTAAATTCAGCGGTTGGACGGCTTCTTTGAAGACGGTTGAAATAATTTTGATTTATGTTTATAATGTGTGCCAAATTTTATAATTAAGTGAAGGGAGAAAATGATATAATTGGAAAAATAAAATCGATTTTAGAAAAAGATTGCGTTAAAAAGTTTGGTCGCATAATTTTTTATTAGAATTCTTAAATTTATATTGATTTTTTATCAGAATAGAACAAATCATTATCTACTAACTTTATTCATTATTTATTTACTTAACAATTAAATGCTCCTTATCAATGCTTGGCAGTTAAGACAATGCTTTACTATATATAACTGAATAATGTTTTAAAAAAAGAGTAGAAAAAGTTACTAGATTTATTTTAGCTTGATTACTCAATGTTGGTTAGGGATAGGTAAAGGAGGTTTCATAAAAATCCGAAAAATAAATAAGAATTTTGAAATAATTGAACAGTTAATTATTTAAACAAAAATTTTAAAACGAGGAAGGGAGACTTTTAAAAAAGGCCAAATATAAGATTTTTCAACTTTTTAAAAAAATATTTCTTCCGCATGTTCATATTTGGGTCTTTTTATTCTTTATATAATAATTTTTTTTATCCAAATAAGATGGAATCTTGTTTCAAAAACTGATTGAACGAATGTGAATCATGAGTAACCAAAGTGATTTTATTGCTTTGATAACTGCACCCCTCCCCCCATTTTTTTAATATTTGAAGGGAATAAGAATACAAAAAAGTTTTGTTTAGCAAATAATGTTTTAAAAGTAAATGAATTCAGATAAAGCTACTAGGTTTTTCGAATTTCAATCTATGATGCAGATTGAAAGAAATGATAGGAGGTAATGTTGATATTTATGTAGAATATATTTAAATAAAAAATTTTAACATAATATCTATTTATACCAGGTCAGTAAAACTTCAAATATTTATTAATGGTTGGAAAAAACTCAGTCTTTTCCCTCTTCGGACAAATATGGAATATTGAGATAGGAAGTATTTCATGTTAAGCAACAATTATACCTCATCTTCTGTACTTTTTCTTAATATAGTGGTATTTTTTATTATGAACTTTTGTGATTTTAACAGTAAAAGCAAACTCCTAATTTTTGTTATATTATTAATATTTTCTATGAAATGTTCTTGTGCTTTTTATTTATCAATTCAACATAATTGGCAACTACAAAAATATGTGAATCGCCCCTTACAGTTCACGAAAATCCCTCAGGGGGGCAGCTCGTAATTGAAGATGAAAAACTTCCGGTATTTTGGTTGGTTGTCGCCACCCTTGTGGTTACATTAAAAAGGGGGGGGGGGTATCTAGCTCCTCTCAGTGATGACGGGATATATGTCCTCCGGGAAGGGTTGTACCGTGGCCGGTTATGGCCTTTAAGCCGTGTTCCTAAACTGGACAGGCATCAAGGAACTCAGAAAACCGCGAGAGAGGGGAAACAAGGGAAAGCGTGCCCTGTTTGAAGATGAACAGATGATAGGAACGCCGCTTTAGGACTCAATCACAGTTCTCGCCTTTGTTGCTATTGCGGTGGTCCGGTCATTCAAGTTTTTCCGTGTTTCTTCCGACGGGTCGGAGTAGTCAGTTTGTGGTTTGTCTCGATAAATACAGGAAAAAAGTCATTTTTGTATAATAAAGCAGTAATTTTTTTGACTTGAAAGTAAATAAGAGGAGATAATCCTTCATTAAATTTTTAGTTAATTAGATTATTTTTAACTGATAATGAAATCACCTATTTCACAACATTTCACATATATCCATCCAGCCGAAGGTAATATCGTATTCTCAAACAAGATGCGTAAAGGACTCCAAAATTAATTTAGCACTTAATACTAGACATGTGTCACGTGATCAATAGCGTGATAATTTTATTCCTCGGGGAAAATTTTGAGGGGAACGGAGTTACTGTATTCTGATGAAAAAGATGGGGGAGGGATTAGATTAATTAGCTTATATTGTTTGGCAACGGATTCTAAAACCCTCTGCGCTTTTGCGCATACGCTAAGATGGTTTTAATTCATCAAAATAAGGGTGAGAGGAAAGATGAAAGGAGAGGATATTTATATTTAATAATAAAATAAACTCGGATTACTCGCCATTGAATTTAAATAGTACGATTAGAAACGCCACGATATTCACATACACGTGGAAAAAAAATTGGAAAAAAAAAAAAAAAGAAGTATCTAATAGGGCGAAAATCAAGGTCAAAGAATGACGAAAAATTCCGGAAATGCGCTCATCCTTTCGTGTATATCCCCTTAATGAAACAGAATCGTCGAAAAGGGGTCGTCTCAGAGTATTGAAACGAGCAGTAAGTCAATATCATCTCTGCATTTTTTTATCCAATTTCTGAAAGCAAAATCTCCCTTTGGTTTTTAAATGTAAGATTCGAAGATCATTTAGAGAAACCAGATCTCACATTTCATTACCCAAAACATTAGGTGTGATAAGAATACTATTTTTTATACATATATTTTATATTCCTGCACTTTGTCTATTTAGAGCGAGCTCTTCTCTGCATTCTTTATCATCTCGATGAATGAACATGACTGGGAAAAATACAGAAATAGAAATCTGGTGTGCAAGACAAAATTTATTCCGACCTCAAAACAAACACTTCTGTGATTTTATTGAAGTGCGTTCTTTTCCTTGCACATAAACGGTGGAACAAACGACTATTTTTACACATTCAGAGATCGTTAATTGGGTGGGTCCATTAGAAAAACTCTCAGGAGAGATGAGGGAAAAAAAAAAAAACCCATTCCCTGCGGGTCGAAGCTTTTGGTACCCCGAGGTATAAATCAGCTCTTCTTTTCTCCCTTGTAGATGGATTTATATCTCTACGATCAGAAAACTTTCAGTGGTGATGAAAGGCGTTTAAAATTGTCACTGTTTTCTTTTCTTGCTTCTTAATAGAAATAAATGAATGCAGGATTGTTTGGCGGGGAATAAGACATTATTAATAGAAAGATTTTTAAACAATCCTGTTGAAATATTTCTTGTTGAGTTTAAATAGATGCATCCGTATGCATGATTTGAATCAGAAATCTCGTTATCTTTATATTTTTTAATTGCCATTTTTTTATGAGAATGATAAATGAAGTTTTAAGGCATTTTGTGCAGTTTGTTGTAAGCTTCCTACTTTTGCAATCTGCAAACCTCTGGCTTCGTGTTATGTGCCCACTTTTTCATATAAAATTTACAAGCATAATAGTAATACAACTTTACTTTTCAACTGACTGTTACGGGAAAATAACAAGTGGGGTACATTTAAGAATTTCGTAACCTGTGGTCTGTGCTTTTGATAATTATAACCTTGCTCTTGTATGTCCCTATTAAGGCGCGTTCCGACCTGTGACCTTTACGAATATGGTCTTAAATCTGCCAACTGACCCACTGTTGGACCAACTGACCATTGTTAAACTGAACAGACATCAAAGAACTCCGGAAAACCACGAGAGAGGATAAGAGGGGAAAGTGTTTTCGTCTAGAGACAAGCACAGGTCGTTGGAACGGGGCTTTAGCTGGTTCAGAGGGTCTTCAGGGTTGAAGTTTCCGAAATAGTCTGAATAGGACATCAGTATTAACTAAATTGAAGAAAAACATTTCCCCAAATATTGTTTGAAAATATCATTAATTTTTCTTAAAATGAAATTAACTTAAACCACGGAGGTGATTCTACCTGATAAAGTGTTGTGGAAAACAACGTTCTTGAACGTGAGGAAGAATCTGAGATATAAGTGGTAAAAGTAAGAAAAAGAAAAATTAGTATACAAGTATTTTGTTAAAAAGTTCATAATGAAATGAATGTCTTGGTGACTAAAGAAAGGCTTTTAATATATTCGTAGTCAATGATCATGCCAAGAAGTTTCATAATCGTCCCTATTTTCGCCTTGATCTTTTATTTACACAATATTTTCGCACCATACCGACAAATTTCTTACAATCGGCATGGTGAAATGAAGTACTTGTTATAGGTTTGATAATAGCCTAGTGATTTAGATCACTTTTGTCCTCAGACTGTACTATCGTGAGAATCAAAGATTATGGCAATTAATTTAGAATATTTCTTCCAGTGTCACATGCTTTCATAATTTTGATAAAATATGAAAAATTTGACGAAACCATGATAATTGAACATGACAATTTCCTTTTGGTGATGCCATGATGGTAAATGCTCAAAAGATCAAATTTGCAGCTACATAAGTCTCATACTGTCTCAGATTAGAGCATAATGTGAAATAAATTGAATTGTTGTGGGTTTAGTTGCCTGTCAAAGCTATGGATTTTTGAAAAAAATATAATTTGGACCTGACATATTAAATGGTGCTTTAAGGATCTTGTGAAAACGATATACGATATTCTCACGAAAACTAAATTGATATCTAAGACTGGCATTGTGAGAGCGCGTTTCGTTCGGGTGATAAAAAGTATTTTGTTAAAAAGTGGAAATAATTATTTTTGCGTCCGATATTGTTTAAAATGTTTTTAAAGTATTTAGGTACAAGGGAATTGAAAATATCAAGCCTCAAATCTTACTCAATCAATCAAATTACTGGAATCAAGGCGCATTTAAAGCTCGAATTGAAGCTAGATCTAGCATAACAGTTTTGAGAATTCTTGCTTTGCTCCGAACAAAAGAAGCTGTATACTATGTTTGAATTGTAATAAAGGTTGATTGATCGATTTTTTTTTCGTTTATTCAGTGGAAGAAAACACTTTTTTTTTTTTCCTTCTTCTTCTTTTCGTTAAACCAAGTAAAATGGCGATTTCAGTTAGAAGTTAAATTCTGTCATTCAAGCTAAAACTAGTGTTTTAAAAAGGCCATGTATTCAGAAAAATTTAATTTTTAATCTCTTAAAATATATTTGCGTTTGAAATAGTTTCAATTGCGTATTCGGAATATCATTTCACTCTTTATATTCTCTGTTTTCTTAATTTTTATTCCACAACCACGTTTCGAAAACAAAAATATAAAATAAAAGTTCTTTACTATAATTTGTCTTTGAAGCACCTTAAAATTTTATCAATTATAAATTTTCCCTGATATACATTTATTGCAATTCGGATTATCAAGAATTATTTATGAATTACTCTATAAATTTTTAACATATATATACATTTTCAATTACTTGTTGTGGATTTATATTTTTTAATTCAATTACGAAATTAAAAGCTCTTCTTATATTCATGTCTAATTGTTGTGGAATAACATCAAACTTTTTTTAATATCTACAATCAAATTCATTAATCTAACGGAAATTATCACCAAATGCATCCAAACAATCAGCGGGTGTGGTCTCCCCGAACTTTCTTTCGTGCTCTTCAATAAAGGGTCTTATCCCCTTCCCAGTACATAAAATTGCAGTCCTTGGGTAAAGGCGCAAATGTCTTGCATGACACTGGCAAACAGTAGTAATGGAAACGGATCTTTGAAGTGAATCTAACATTTAAACTGAATCTATAATACGAATATTTATTTCGCGCCATTTTATTTTCTTTCCGACCGATTTTTAATCAAAAGTTGATACGGAATTACATTTGTAGTCACAAGATCACATATTGAATTTCATTTATTTAAATCATTGCATTTACATGAAAGTACAGCCGAAAGACAGCCAGCTCAGAGATTTGGCGAGAATCTATAATTTAGATGCTAAACCTTTGTACCAAATTTTACTATCTTTTCTTTTGTAGTTATCTAGTTTATATTCGAAGCCTGTTTTCGATTCAAATCTACAGGTCAATATGTCAAATTTCACCCGTCTGGCTCAAAGCATTTTTCAGTTCTAGTGTTCACAGACAGACATAATTTTAAAAAAAGTGTTTTTTAAAATCGGTAGATCTAAAGCGTGGAGTTTCGTCAAAATCTCAAGTTCCAATTTTTTGACAATTACAACACTCTCTCTATATTTCGTATATGAGGAAGTAAAAATACCTGACGTTCATCTGAAGAATATATAATATTCTTGTACTATGCTGTAGGATGTAATGCAAACTTCTTACTCCCAATTATTATTTTTCTCTTATTTCCTGAAAACTTCTCTCCTTTGTATGTACATACATGTTTACACACACACTCCTCCATCGCAAACGGCAACAAGCAAATGTTTAGAGAAAACTCTCCTTATCATAGCAGCATGTTGTCCTAAAATAAGTTTAGTTATGATGACAAAATATATATTTAGCTCTCCGTGTTTTATTTATATCTTTTCCTCCATGCCCTGGACCACAGGAATCTTTTGTTAATTTTTAAATTATACCTCACCGAGCCCATTTTAAAACACCCTTTTCTCGTTTACATAAAGCGAACCTAATTTTAGTCTCATTGGCATCCCGCCCCCCAGCAATCGACGCTGAACATGACGTCCGTTTGACGTTAATGTGACGTCGCAAGCCGTCTTTTCCAACTGTTTCGGGTAACGCAACCTTCTGGAAACGGACCGAGCAACGAGTCCCCGAGTTCTGATCTCTGCAGTAAAGGGGGTAGGTGGAATATAAACAACCCGCGACAAGAATGCATTTAACTCTTTCTTCCCTCCGAAATGTTCTCGTCACCATCTGTTCGGAACGCTATTAATAGGAGCACGCGAAAGAACAAGAAGGCGCGTGCGATTTGCCGACGCGTGCCCAGCACGTGTTGTAGATGACCCCCGCATCGTTCCGGGAAAAGGCCACGATCCCGTCTTTATTGGACATGGTTTCTATTCCTGGGGTTGGCCACCCTTGGACAGAAAAGGGGCCTTTCTCCCACCCCTTGAAAAATCACACTTTAATGAGGATGGCAGCTGATGAACATGACTATGATTATAGTCGCCGACAGCATATGTTGCCAGTTTGGAGAAATCTTTCTGTGAATTATACTGCACATTTAACCTGACTCCGAAGAAGCATGGTGTCGGTTTGGCTTTTGCTCTAAGATTAACCCATTTTAAAAGTGTTGGCACATTTGTTAGAATATATATTTATATTTTCCTTAAAATTATCAATTAATTAATCATTTGCTTGCTGCTATAAGATAGGGCCATTGCTGCACATGGCATTCTTACTTATTCTTACTTTATTGCTTCAACTACTTTGTTCAATTTTGGATGTATTGAACCTTTTCTTCTGATTTTGTTCGACTTGAATACGGAGTCAATTATAATGTTTAAAATACAAGGTTGCTATATAAAATACATTTATTTTCAAGACGTTATATATTCAAAAGAACTACATGTCCAAATATGAGTTGCATATAAAACGACCGCAAACCTCCGCATTCTATACAAATGTGCCGCGTGCGCTCCCTGGATCACATGTCACATGTCCAGTCGATAGTTGAAATCGGCGGACGCATTTTGTAGAGTCATCCTGTTATAAATGAAACAAATCCAAGTAACTTGAATCAGTCTTCGACTTCTCACAGAGGAAAACTGTATAAACTGTATGTGAAACTGCACACAAAAAGAAATACATAGTAAGAGAAAAAAAATAGAAAAAGGAATCACTTTTGATGAATTTCTCTTAACTGTCACGATTGCACACGAATTTTTAAAGATCCAAAATTGTACATTATAATGATTCATGTTTCCTGTAAAATAAAAAGCCTTGTTCCTAATGCCTTCTTTTTTTTGTAATGCCGAATTAAGATCTATAAAGAGCTTTAGGTAAAACAAAATTTTGGAATTTTTTTTTCTCATCAAAATTTCAGGAATCATATATTTGTGCTGATTTTATTATAACCTTTTTTGAATTATTTATAAAGAGCATAAATTTTGACACTGAAAAAAACAAATAATTAATTTAAAGTGCCTTTCCAGATTTTGTGTAATAATCTGCTTTGAAACTAATCCGAAATATTTTTATTAATTTTGATTTCAAAATCTAATAGAAATTTCGAAAAATATTTTCTTTATAAGCATCTACAATCCTAGCAGAAAAAAAAAAAAAACACCTGTTACATTTGGTGGCTCTCGGTCTGCACTGTTGAGCATTTTGAATGAATTTTTCATCATGCATATTGAATGACTCAATCTACAGCTAGTAAACTGAGCATTATTACACAAATAAAATGCTGTCGATCAAAAAACAAAAATTCCATGTTCAAATTCAAATAATTGGGGTAATTTTCTTTAAAAGTAACAAATAGCTATCTTTCTTAATAATAATAAATCATTTTCTTTATTTGTTTTTCTCCTTTCATGGGTTATCCCAAGCTCTTTCGATTTCTCAATCAGATGAGATTCTGTTTTCAACATAAGTAATTAGATCTGTATCTGTCTTTCGAATATCTAGAAAGAAAAATCACACCTTATGTTTCAGAATGGGACTGTTTTATCAAAGATATAAATTTCTCTATTCGGCACTTCTTTACAAATGACACACTTGATAACGAAGTGATCATAAAAATGTCGGAATGCCGAGTTTTTGCCGGGTAATGAACTTCTACACCATATAAACATTCTTCTACCTAATTGTAATTTACGATTTAAGATACTTTTATAGTATGTCTCAAAAAATAACGACTTTCTTTTCCCAGCCAACATTTTCGACAGAGACATGAATACAAAACATTTAACAATTAGTATATTTTTTTATCATTTGTATGCATAGTATATTTTGCCAGCAGTAAAATAATTCAAAAGTTAAATAAGTTTTTAATTAAAGGAAAAAGGATCGTTTATGAAATTGGAATATTATTTTTTTTAATAATCCTATGCAAAAAAGTGCTGTTATCTTTTTTTAAAATAAGTACTATATTATGAAAGTAGTTTGTGAACTTAAAAATGTTTTGAAGGATTTTGTTAGTGTTCATAATAGTCAATGTTCAATAATATTTAAATTAATTGAGGCTTAATTAATTTTATACAACATTTATATGTGGAGCTGGATATTTCTAAAAAGGATTCCAATACATTTCTGCTGTCTGACAAATTTGAGTCATCTTAATTATATATGTCCGAGTTACCAGTCATTTTGACTCAAGTTGAACTAACCTGACTTAACTTTTGGGCATTCCAATAAAATGAATACTCAGATAAAAAATAAAAAATAAAATGGAAAAACCAATAAATAAGTTAAATAAAAAACTGATGGGAAAAAATAGAATTTTTTGTTAATTTTTCAGCAGGCAATTTCATTCACTTTAATCATAATTCAATCATCTTTAATCATATCTGTGTTATCGATTCAGAATGTTTTAATATTCGACTGACACATTCAGAGGGTCGTTAGTAGACATCAAGACGGAAAAGAAAAAAAAAATTAATCATAAATCGCAAAACACACTGAGAGCGAAACTCGTGAAAAATTAACGCAGGTGCCGATGTAACGGTGGAACAACAAAAGGCACAATAATAATTACAAAAGAATTTATTTGATTAATTAGTACATGAGTTTTAAAAGTGAAGACCGCTGACGTTTTTTCATATTCCTATAAGGACGTTAAAACTATTTTCGGACACTTTCAAAGACTGGCTGGATGCTTTTAATATTTGTCGCAACAATGACAGTCCACGCTGTGAGATCTTCTGTTGGTCCATAAGCCTCACATGAACAAGTGACTTAAGGTGACACCATCAGAAAAGGTCATATGGATTCAGATCTGGCAAACGTGGAAGACAAGCAATGGGTCCCGACCGTTCCATTCATGTTCTTGGATATATGCCATCGAGATAATTATATACTTCGCGAAAAAAAATGTGCAAAGGCGCAATCATTCCTACACTGCTATCGGCACACTTTGCAACATTTCTGAGAGGATGTGTTACAAGGAAGCAAGATGCGTTTCTCTATTCAGGTGTTCGTGCAGCAAGTGCAGTACCAAGAGATGATCTCTGGAGATTCCTGTCCACCCATTGGAACCCTTGAGATTTCTACGGTACGCTAGCAATGGGTTTATCCATCACTTATATGCGTGCATTAATTGCACTTCTTTCTGGACTCAGAATCTTCATGTACATTTCCCGATTTTCATCCTCTCAACTTGATTTGCGATATCGTGTTCCATTGCAATTTTTGTCCCTTTTGATGTCGGAACTTTAGAACACGAGAATAATAAATTTAAGAAGGAAAGTTATTTCGGCGCTAATTCTTTAAGGCTTGTGTCTACTTAATATTTCATATTTATATCTAGTTTTAAATAAAAAACAATTAAAAGTTGATCAAAGATCAGTATAGGCTAATATATGTAATTGAAAATAGGTATAAATCAGGGACCGAAGTTGGAATTAAAAATTTAGAACCATCCGGGGCTTCTGTACACTTTTTGGCATACGAGTTTCTTTTATCATGTTATTAATGGCAATTCTGTTGCAGATGTTTCCTATTATTTCGACCCTGATATGTTTATATCCAGACAATTTGATAATATTCTCACCATTGTATCAAAATTTCATATGTCAAAAACACATAACAAAAAATTTGATATAACAGTTGAAACCAAGAGCAATATATTCCATTTTCAGACGACATACAATAATTGCATATCACTTAAAATAACTTGAAAATGGATATAGCTATAGGTAGCATGGAGATGTTTTTACCAATGAAATGTTTTCATAAATTTCGATACAAAAATGACGACAAACAGATACTGATACTTTATGGAATATTTTGAGACTTTCAGTATAGCTTTAATTTCATTAAAATATTGCTTTTTTCAAGTCGATTTAATAAAACCCTTTAGAAAAAGGAAATAATAAGAAACATTTAAAAAATTCTTTTTTTTTTCCCTTCAGCGCATAAATTTTGATTCATATATTTAAAAAAAAACAATTATAAAATAATTTTATTTATATTTGTTGGTGTTGTTGTTCAAATTAGATTTCACTGATGGTAAGAGATTGATTTTGATTCCAATTAGGATGACACTTCAGCATTTATTTTGGGGAGATATTCCTGCCTTTTCAGAGATTTCGGTTTATAGAAGGAATTCTTTTATTGCTTATGGATGCTTAATAGGTATTTCATTTCAAATTATGCGATACTTTTGACTTCAATAATTTCTTTCCGGATAATCGGTAGCTTTATCGTAAATAAGCAGCTCCATTTTTGTGTCTACTACTGTCCCATTTGGACACCCACTGTACGGCACATTTATTTTTGAAAGAAGTGCCGGCGTTGAAGCGGGCACATTTGTGTAATTGCCAATTAGAGGCTCCGAGGGATTATAGCAAGGGACTGTAAATTACAACAGAAGTACTTTTAAGAATACAGAAACACATGGGGGCAGAATTTAGTTGTTTCCTCTTACTTCAACAATAAATCGTTGGCAGTTCAACTTAAATAACGGCCGGGAAGTAGCTTTTTTCCAAAACAAAAATTGCGTCGGGTCTGCTGGATGTTCCGTTGCACAAGGCAGAAGAAATAACAAAACAAAAATGAAAAAGGAGGCCCATTCAATGTGCTCATTGTTAAGGCTTGGTTGAGGTTTGCGGGGGTTTGTTTATATATTTTCGGCGCCCATTTCATTACCGGAAAAACACACCGAGACCGGAAAAAATTAACAAAAAAAGAAAGAAAGAAAGAGGAAGAAGGACGAAAAAAGTCCAGTTCATAACGCTTGTTACTGCAGCCCGAAATGAATTGAGAACGTATTTATAGCTAACCATCTACTTTCAATGTTTGTGTTGGCGCTTGCCTTACTCTTTCTTTTGCACCTTGTTTGTTTTTTTCGCGGAAAGGGGGACAGAGAAGGTGCACAAAAGTTTGCGAAGACGGAGATTTATTAATAAAAATGTGGAAAATATCGGGGAAAATATGGAAACACGAGGCGTTTTTGAGCGATCTGCGACAGCCCGGTGAGTCAAGAGAGTGGCGCCTGGCAAAAAAGGGGATAATGGCATTTCAAAATAAAGCTCTTTTTGACATCATACTCTGGATTCTTCGCTGCAAGCGTCAGAGAAGAATATAGGATGACTTTCTCACGTGAAGATTAATTTGATAATAAAATGCGTTTTTGTTTTTTAAAGGATTTTTTAAATAGATTTTCAAATAGCATGCCACTTTTTTAACACTTTATCTCGAGGGAAAAAAATCTGTGATTTCATGCCGTTATGATGAAACATATAAAGAGAACTTTCATACATCTCGTAAGATATGGAATAAGAAATAGCATTATACAGGACGTGAATTATTGGATGAATTTATCCTGTTTTAAACATAATTCTAATTTGTAACTGCGTAAATTGTTACTGAAATATTTCTTTTTACTTTCTCTTCTACGAAATATAAAGGAGGTATAATCAAAAAATGTTAACTCGAGATTTCACGAATCAATGCATTTCAGCTTTCCTTGAATTCTAAAAACGCATTTTTATCATTATATCTGACTGTGAACTCTCAAAAACGCTTTCAGCTACACGGATGAAATTTGGTACTTGGACTAACGATCAAATTTTGTGATAAAACCATATTTAGTAAGTCTGTCTATCTGTCTGTTTGTTCGATAACAAATGAACTCGATAAGTCCAAAATACAAAGAGCTAAATAGATAAAATTTGGTACACAAACTTAACATCTAAAATATATATTTTAATCAAATTTTGAAACGAATTTGTCAAAGCATTGATCATTTGTCCATCGGTACTTTCGTATGCATGCAAACATAGTAATTCATAAAAGGAATGACAAAAATAAATGGAGTCCGCTATGTTATCTTTTGACTGTTGTGCCGTGTTAAATTTTGATTTCATTCGGTCGGTAAAAAGATGTTCAAAATATATATTTGCGCGATAGATTCGATAAAAATGATAGTTTCACATCAAAGATCTGTATTTCGTAAAAGTTGTTCGATAATCCTATGCAAGGCCTTCACGATATCATCCTATGTCCATAATTTTGCAAACGGAGAGGATAAGGCCTCGAGTAAAGAGTATACGAGAAAGTTTTGGGGAGACCACATCCACTAGTTTATTTGTTGTTTTTTTTATCACAAAGAAAAAAATTGTAAACATCAAAAAATTTCGATTTTGATGAATTCTCATGTATCAGATCTCCCTTAGTTTGAAAAATGTTTTTGGAATCGTATCTGTCCGTCTATGAATACAGCAACTCAAAAGCACTTTAAACTTGACGGATGAAATTTAGTATGTGGTATTAATAATTTGTAGGTTTCGATCAAATTTTAAATGAAATCTATTCAAAGGAAGACTGACTGCCCAAGAACCGTTGGATATCATAATTGTAAAACATAAAAAAGTTAAATGGATAGCATTTGATAAACATTTATCCGCCAAAATGTAGATCCATGCTAAATTTTAAACATAATTGTTCTGAGGTTGACCGTCTGTCGGTCAGTATTTTCGCGTACTTATAAGCGTGCTAATTGAAAACTGTAGGGGCTCAAATATATCAAATTTGGTACGTGATTTATTAGTTATGTGTCAAATTTTTGTTTCAATCAGTTGGAAAAAATGCGTTTGAAACCCGAATTCGATTTTTACATACTTTTGACCACATGTCAGGGATTAATCAACAAAAAATTAGCTAAGGATTGCAAGATAGATTCAATAAAAATGCTTAATTCATGCCAAAGGACAATACGCCAACGCCATAGAAGGCGTTGATAACTAGAATAATAACTTTATTAGAGAGTATGCGAGAAAGTTTTGGTGAGACCATTCCCACTGGTTAAAAAAAGCTACCAAGATTTCAATTTCATTAAAAAACAGTGTGTAATAATTTTTCATATGTTTTGTAATTTTTCATATTTATTAGGATTTATATATTTAGTAATCAGATATTACCTCTCACAATTATTCTCTTCTATTTGAAATAAAACCAACATATTTTGTCAAAATAATATTAAATTAAATTTTTAACCTATGAAAAAAATTCTAAAGCAGCATTTTTAACATGATTTAAATAATTAAATATAGACGCTTAAAAACGGCCTGTTTGTCTACTGTTTAAAATCCCCCATTCAAGGAGGGGGGGGGGCATTTCCATCTTTTTAATGAAAAAGTAAAAATAAGATGGTCTTTTAATGACACGGCCGATAGCATATCCGTCAACATCCCGAATATATTGCAAAGTGTTAAAACTCTCCATTGCTTTCTGATTGTCCGAAAAACTCATTTTCCTTCGGGACGTAGGTTTCAATCATTTTTACAGACTGTAAATTTGTCTCGGTTGAAGTTCTAAGTGCAAGTTGACAGAAACGCTCTGGCGGGTGAGAGTTACCCCCTTGACAGGCCTATTTGTTACCTCCAAAGTGTGCTCTTAACCCATATCCACTATCTTCTTTGTTTTTGTGGATGGATTGATGGACGGCGCTGAGTGAAGAAAAGAGAAATAAACTATATTTTACCTCCCTGATTTTTTTTGAGATATTCTGCAGAAAAAAAGAGAGTGAAGGCAAGGGCACTAAAAAATTGTGAAACCACGTCAGAAGAACTCTTGGCATTGTGAAACAACTTCTTTCTATATAATGGAATTTTTATTTTTGCATATTTGTAATAAGTAATGTAGAAATGAACTTGACGAATGTGTATAAAGATTCCTTTATTCTATACGAATTTGTAGTAAATCAATTTAGAAAATACAAAAAAAAAATCATCAGTGGGAGTTGTCTCTTCAAAACTTTCTCAAATATCCTATTAAACATGTCATGCCAGAAAACGCCTTGCATGGCATTGGCGTATAACAGTTACGGAACATAGACTTTTGGCGCGAATTTAGTATTTTCAAATAAATCTATCGAGTCATCCTTGGCGAGTTACTAGGCAAATAATCTTTGATGTGCGTTAATAGTATCCAAAAACTGAATTTGTGTTTTAGATACGTTTTTCCCTTTAGATTGAAACAAAAATTTGGCACAAAATTGCAATTGCAGTGACAAAATCTCATGCCAAATTTGATTATTTAAGTCGCTACGTTTTCTTCTCTAGTAAATCACTGTTTCCCGAAGTACAGACCGACAGACAATCAACTCGTATTTGGATTTGGCTCAACATTTGACAGGTGTCTACACTATAGATGATAATTCTGTGTACCGAATTTTATCCCTCTAGTCCTCTTCGTTTTTTAATTATCGTGTTAAATTATATTCGAAGAGCCGGACAGACGGACTTCATCTTAACAGATTTTGTTCAAAATTTAACAGAAATCTGAAAATGTGGTGTTAAGACCGTATCCCTAATTTCAACCGTCTAGCTGAAAGCGGTTTTGTAATATCTTTGTCAAAGACAGGCAGACAGTTGAACATTTTTCTAAAATGTGTTTTTCGAACTGAGGAAGGTCTAAACAATGGAGATTAGTAAAAATCTCGAATTCGAGTTTTTTGACGATTATACTTTCTCTATTCTACGTACACGAGAAAGTAAAAAAGAGAGAAAGAGAAAAAAAAAATCTTCACGAATATACAAGGACTGAGTAATGAGTTCTGAAAGCTAAAAATATCTTTCCTTAACAAATTGTTAAAACCTTTTCTCAATCAATCCAATAATTTCATTTTTCATTTTTCTTTTTATATTTAGCTATATTATTTAGAAAAGCATTGTCAACACTCAGTTGTGGATAATAGAAACATTGCATTCGTTAAAAAGGAAAATTGTCTTAGATTAGACTTGGGGGATTAAATCATTTCCCGTTTAGGTGGTATGGAAGTTTTAAATGAAAATTTCCGACTCTGTTGTTTACCTTCTCTTTCGATTGCAGTTTAAAATTATATATGAGTTTTAATATCTTTTGTAAAGTTCTTTCAGAACAAAAAAAATAATTTTAAAAAACTGTTGAAGTTTAATTCTTATTTCGAGAATCCAATCACTGTAATTTCTATAAGTTCCACAAATATTATATAATTTTCTAAATAGGAATTGTTGCTAGTTTTTAGAGGAAATAACTACTCTCAGAGAAGTGTATAAATATATTTAAAGCAGATATTTCTACTTCAAATCAGATGTTTTCGAAACATACGTAATTGTTGAAGTATTTTGCTAAGTCACTTTTGATTTTGATTATTACAATAATTATGAAGAAATTTATTTGAAATTTTTTGTCATTTCAAAATTTATCTCATTGAAAAATACAATGAAAAAAATGTGTGACTTGTTTAACAATTATAAATATTCACTTTCATACGAATTTGACATTTTAAAATTATACTTTATATGCTAACCTTTTATTTATTTGGCTTTTTTTTTCTATTTTCAGGTAAGAAAATGAGATTCATCATTACGGTTTAAGTAAGTTTATTTATAAATTAACTATTTTTTATAAACTCTAATTGGATCAGCTATCAAATTAACTATTTCCTGAACTGTGTTAGGAATCTATTTCACTCTCATTCCAAATACAAAATGGATCTCCCTTTAATTAAATGCCATCTCTTCATTGAAATACTTTTCTTTAAAAACATTCGCCAAATAGAAATTTTAAATTACTAAAACGAGACAAAAACAAGGATTGTTAACTTTCGTATTCCTATTATTAATTATAATGCATATCCTGAGGTATGAAAAAGTGTGTAATTTTACTTTGCATAAGTTTAAGAAAATATTTGCCATAAAAATTTTCACATTATCGTGATGATTGTCCCACATTGCCTGAAACATATTCTTGAAACAATGGTCTCCTTTATTTTGCTTCATTTGTTGACGTTTCTTTTCTTTCTTTTTTTATGGCTTAAAGGGAAAAAAATCCTTATTATCGTCTTTATCGCTTTCTGTACTGTTTTCATTTTTTTTTAACATTTAGAAGTATACCGTGGTTTATAGAAATTTTAGCAAATACCATGTCTTCATCCATGAGGCGAAAATTATATAGCTCTGTACCTTCTGTAAAAGAACAAATGTGCGTAAAACCGAAGCAGTTTGACTTCACAGCTTTTAATAAAATTTCGATTAATAAAAATTCTAAAAATATATAAATAAATTGCAAAAACTTCATTAAATATAAATTATTTTTCTTCCATAATATAAGAGATAAGGTTAAAAGTCCTGGTTCTATAGAAAATTTCGTTAAAAAGTTGGTTAAATAAAATATCCTTAATTAAAAGTTTTCTACATAGCTTAACCATTTTGTATTTGTGAATTCAGTGCATTGCTTTACAATTCTTTGTACTTTCTAGTGACAAATTGGATTTTCAATGAATTAGGAATGGTTTACTCATTTGCAATTAAATGACTATGCCAACTAAATGGTATGAAGAATAATAAAAAATTTAGTCTTTAGACTGACGAAAAATCCCTAAGTAGTGAAATAGTGTTTACCAACAAAAATCATTATAGTATATGCTTTTATTATGTATGAAATTATATTTTACTTTCATGTAGGAAAAACTTATTGTCTGTTTTAATCTTCATTATGATGTTATGAACATTACAAACATTTATGAAGATTCAAATAAACATCTTTATAGAGATATTTATTTTAATCTTTCTAAAATTCTTATTTAAGAACTTCTATTACAAAATTGTGGAAGAATATGTAACAACCTTATAAAATTCTGTTTTCGATATTTTCACTCGTAAGCTTTTTTTCATTAAAATTGTGCTTTTGTGCTATTATAAAATTGTACTAAAACTTCTTACGAAGACATCCGTAATACTTAACTCATTCTTTTCTAATTAAATTACAATATCTTTACTTAGTTCCGCGTGCTTCCCTCAAAATGCATTATTATATATCCATCCTTAAATGGAATTATCCACTCTGATAATTTTCAAGATAAAAAATAAAAATGGATGGGTGGATCTTTCATAAGCCAAGAACACGACTGGAAATAAAATAAAGCCGAGCTTTGTTGTACTTAAAGTAATCCTACATCTCTGAAAGAATACCTCGATCCCCGAATCTTGCCTTGTTTCCACTTCTTCCTGACTATTGTGTCACGCCATTGTAATTATGCATAAGATATTAGGACTTGCGAGTTCCCCCTTTTTCTTTAATGAAAAGTTATCATTTACTTCCTGCTTGCCAGAGCCCGGCTGACAGCTGTCACTCAGAACTCTTGGATTCGAGAAATTATTGTGTTTGTCTTTTCCTGTATGGAACAATAAACTTCTTCTGTATTATGTCGGATTTTTTGTCTGCTTGTTTTATGTGTTTTTTTGGGGAAAAAAATGAATACTTCATGTTAGGAACGAACTTAAATTCATGTTTTATTCTGTCTGACGTTGCTTTACAGAGTTCAAATGAAGGTCAGAGTTAGGAAAGAGCTGCTCTTCTACTTCATGCCATTTATTCTACTTTGTTTGAATTAGTTGGTGAACAGTTAAAGAATGAAAGAGGTTTATTTTAATTTGAAACCTGAAGAAAAGCGGTAGAAAAGGATTAAACGAAGCTTAAAACAAACTTTCTTCTAAATATCACAGTTTCGAATGTGAAAAAAAAAATTGAACTTCAGTAATCTAATTATAGTAGAATACTGAATAATGAAATTTTTTCCATGCGAATTCCTCTTAAGGCAAAGATATTTTCTTCAATTACTTTTTTTGCTATTGTTTCATAATTTCTTCATTTACTTTTATCATATTATTTTTCACTAGCTCACATGTCTACTAAAAGGTATCGTCATAGAAATCATAGAAATTTTTCTTATAGTCAGAAATATTTCTAATATTTTTGTATTTACGAATAAAATTTGAACCCACACATGCGCGCATGGACACACACACACACACGATCCAACCGATTGGGTATAAGGTTCATAGTAGACCAGTGGAGAAATCAAGAGCAAAAATGTATTGCGTACATGCATACCCAAAAGAGGGATGGTGAAAATCATCATAAATTGTATGTAATTTGAAATATCAAACATAGTGAGTGCAACGGAATCTCGTTTAGTAAGCATAATTAATTCACGAATGTTATTCATAATGCGAAACATTCGTTAAAAGTAATTTTCTTTTTCATAGGAATCCAAGTAAAATAGGTCAATGCATTCCGATCAAAAAAATATTCAAACACATTTAAAATAAGGTAATTTATTATTTATAATGCATGCTTTTTTTACAAAAAAAAAATTAGAAGACTTTTGTTGAAATTGAACAATTTGGCGGGAATGAGACATAGCATTAGTGTTAAATGAATTGTTGCGAGGATAGTTGCTGCCTTACAAGGAGATGCTTTACAACATACTACGGAAAAATTTGACAATTCTTCAGCATCTCCAGCAGTAATTGGAAGGTCGTTATTCTGTTGTCTCCTTCGCATCTTTTTCTATGGCACAGAATACAGCTCTATAAACACTTCGGTAATCATGGCTATGTTTTCTCACCATCTCATTATGTCGTTTTATTATCCACCCGTAGCCCCATAATCTTGGCTATTGTCGATTAAGGCTGAACAGGTAGATATAAGAGTTTATTTCAAACAAGTACTCAACACAGATTGATACAATTAATCAAGTATGTGACGTCAAGGTGTCTCCTCGTCACTCCTTCTGCGAGACATTGCTCGTTAAAAGAGTCATTTATTTATATTTTGTTATGCGAAGTTCAACTGTATAATAGATTGAATCTTGCACTTCAGATAATTTGCATTGGTCTCTACAATGCAATTTGCTATTATCCTAATTTATATAATATTTAACATATTGAACCTTTATATGGAAATATGATGTGTTTTATAAACAATAGACTTATTGTTATGTATTGCTTTTTGAAATTCTATTATTTAACGAAACTCAGCAAACATGCAATCAAGTTAAAAGTTTTTCGATAAGTATATAGAAGAAGAAAAAAAAACATTTGAAATACGTTTTCTTTTATGATTGGCATCCTTAGCATTTCTTATAGACGGAATTTCTGATGTTTCTGACAACAAAAGAAAGAAAAAAGGAATTTCTTCAGTTGAACCTTCTTTCTCCTCTTCCTTTTTCGTATTTTTAGAAAAGTCGTATTTCAGAATTTGAACTATTTTTCCTTTTAGCTTTTTCATTTCATTTCCAGACTAGCGCAGCTTAAAGCAAGGATTTTAATTATTTAAGCATTACTTTTTATTTATTTATGATTTAAAAGTTAATTTATTTCTTCTGAGAAATCCGAATTCGCTCTTGATATTTATAGACTTTCTTAATGCTTAAAAAAATTATCAAAAGAATTTTTTAGATTTTTTTTTATTATAAAAACTTTCCAAAAAATATTAGACAAATCCTAAATATTACGATTGATTAAATCTGAACTAGCTGATAACAGGCCCGATTTGAATTATCGAATATCTGAATTTATTTCCTCAATTAGATTATTGACAGTAAAAGGGCTGTTTTTCAATAGGAACAAAAAAAATTATTTATGATTTGTTAATTTAATTACTACAATTTTTTTTTAATTTGTGGACTAATATTATATTAAAATATAATACTTAAACGTATCATTCAGTTGGATGTCTCACTGACTTTACTACTTTTTATTCGAGAAGACTTTATTTTTTCCTTTTTTCTTTCTCTCTCAAAATAATCTAAGTTATTGGTGTCGGATAACTGAAGTTCGGATAATTAGAGTACTTCCATACTTCGATTACGTTGATTATGTTTCATGTATCCTCAAGAAAAGAAATTCTTTGTTATTGAAGTCTGGTTAAAGTGGGAGGAGTTCTAAGATCTTTCCTTAGTTTTACCAATTTATTTTAACATGAATGCCATTAAACCAGATAACCAATTATTTTATAACTAAAATTAATCTATTCATCTATTTAATTGGTAATTAATACATTAATAATACAACTATGAAGTTATCGACTTTATTCATTATGTATGGCCTGTTATCAATTACTTGAGATATCAGATTATATATTTTTCAATAATTAATCAATAACATTGGCGAAAATGATATTCACGAAGTAAAACAAGCACTATATTATTATGAAAACATTTATTTTTAAGCTGAACTTTAGATTTTATATTAGGAACTAAAACATGATAAAGTAATTTATTTTTTTTTTTTCTTAAGGTATGTACACACCATTATGTGTTGATTTTGATTATTGACAAATAAAAATGTCATTTGCTAAGAAATTTCTATTCTTAAATTTTCACTTTCCTCAATTATATTTTATTTCACCACTTTTGACATTTTATATAAAAAAATTACATGTTACGATATTCTGAGTTTTTCTCCTCTTTTTTACATTTGAAAATTTTAGAGGTACAATGGAACCTCTTTAGATATTGTTCATTAATTGTTGTTTAATTTTGAACCTGAATCGTTATTTACTCTAAATCGGGTTCAGATTTTGTCTTATAAATAACCCTTGCGATGCACATTTTGATATCCCTCTTTTCATAAATTGGCGAATTTGGATTTGCTGAATGCTGAAAAGCAAATCCAAATTCGCCAATTTAGCCCATTGTCAATTTAATTAGTTAATGATTTATTTTAGTTTTCATTTTAATTACAGTAACTTAATTAAAATATAATTGGCTTTATTTATTTATTTATGAGTTTGTACACAGTTAAGCAGGCACCAAGTTTTTACATATACAGGAATAACCAAGTGAACATAGTGAAATTGACAGAAATCTGGCTAATTTAAGTTGTCAAATTAATTCTTTATAATTCACAGAATTTATGTTTTTTAGAAATTTATTTACTTGTGGCAATTAAGTTGGTGGCAGTTTTTTTTTTAGTTGACGTGTCTGCGGCACCTTTCAATCCAGCATATCTAGAAAGTTGCCTAGTCTGATTTGTAAAAAAATCCGTCACTGTGTCTATTTATTTAAACATTAAAAAAATCGTGATAGTTTCACAATTATTCGATAATAAGTTGTCAATTCTAATCTTTCAACATTTTTTGTGATTAAATTATCAATAAATTACCCTATTCATTTCAATATTTTTTAAAAAAATGTGGTAATTTCATGATTATTCGATAATGTGGCCAATTCTGATCTTTCAACATGTTTTTCTTTTCTTTTTGTGATTAAGTTATCAATAAATTACTCTGTTTATTTCAATATTAAAATAATCGTTAAAATTTCACAATTATTCGATAATGAGATAATTCTGATATTCCGAAATAATTTTTGTCATTAAATTATCAATAAATTTAATTAAATGTATTAAATTTAAGAATTCAAAAACAAACGAAACTTATCGTTTCCATTTTGTAAATATATACATAAAAAAATTCTTTAAAACATTATTAATAACTTAAAGAAAAAAATAGTTCCCGAGATTAAAAAAATCGTTTGGGACAATTTGTAATTTATTGATTAATTTCAAGATATTAAAATTCTTTGTTGCAATATAAATTCTCATTTTTTATTAAAAATAAAGATTTTATATTTTAAAACATTTTGTGCTAATTTTAAGTATATTTTTATTTGCTAGCCTAAAAATATATCAATGTTTTTTTTTTCTATATTTATATCGTGTAGTTTTCAAAGTATTTGATATTCTATAGTTTTAACTTTTGCATAAATATTTTCTATATTGCAAATTTTAATCATTAATAATGACGCATAATCATGGTCTTGATGAAAGTTTTATTATAATTAATTTAAAAGCTAATTTTTCTTCAGCAAAAAAAAAAAAAAAAAAAAAGGTAATTTCATTGGAGCAATTATTGCTTTTCGAATAATCAATATTGTTCGCAAAATTGAATGTCTTAAATTGCGTTGAAGTATTAAATATTTTTCAGCTGAAATGTACTTTTTTGAAAATACTAATATTCTAGTTTTCTTAGAAAATGCTTCATTTTGTATGGCGCACTGAAACGCGCACAAATTGTCTTCATTGTCTTAAAAATGACCGGAAGATGTCATTCTTTTTCATTTCTTGTGAGATGAAATATGTCAAGAAATGACGTCATTGCGTTGAGTAATCACGTGTTCTTTTACGTAATGCTTGATTAATGAAAAGACAAAATGATACATTGCTTTAGCATCGCATCTCTAAACAGAATTCATATGAATGAATGATCTCTAAGAATCGAAAAACATGAATGAAATAAAACAGAAAGGGGTTTTCATAAGCGGGCATAATTATTTTTAACGCTTGAAGAACTATGCATGTTGTTTAAAAGAATATAAAACTAAGCATGTTTTGTTAAGGGAGAAATCAAAATCTTTATCTTAATTCTGTGACTTTTAGACACTAACTAAATAAATGGAAATTGTAGGCATTTTTAAGAAATAATGCCCTTTTTTACAGATTTTTATTTTAATTATTTATTAATATAATTTACATATTTTACTGAAACAGAAGGTACATTATTTGAATATTGCCGCACTTGTAATTAAAACAAATATGAAACATTGCATATTTTTGTCTATTTTGAACTTTATTCAATTGTGTTTTAACTGGTAACAAATGGTTCTGTTTCATGCTTTGTTTCATAATTTTATTTTGTTATCTTGGTTTTTGTTCACTTTATATTAAATAGTTTTCCTTCATATATGAATTAAACAGTTAAATATGAAATTTAGTTTCAAAAATCTTTCATGGAATGTGTATTGATATCAATCGAAAATGCTCGATTGTATAATTCATAGGTGTAATCATTTTATCTCATAGATTATATTACTTTGATTTGTGGAAGTATACAGGAAATAGAAGGAAGAGTTATTATAAATTTTTTTAATCAAAGGCTTGAAAAATTTCTTTGGGGATATTCAGCAATTCTTTTCTATCGAATATACATCACAGTCGCTATTGGTTAAAGATTTGAAACTGTCTTTCTTTAATCGTTCACCAGTTACCCTATAGATGTTCAATGTAATAAACTACCAAATTGAGTAAATATAGCAATGTTAAAAATCAGTAAACAATTTATTTCTCACACTGCGTAATTCGCTCCTATCAGCATTCTTTACTTTCCAGCTGATTGCGGGTGTTACATTTGTTTAAAGTAAACAAGTGATTTTTCCTTCGTCTCTGATCTCTCCTCTTTATTGGTTCGTTGATTTCAATCTTATTATGAAATGTTCTTTCTCGCTCATACTAATCATATGATTGATCGGATATATCTGGCTTTCCATCCGACTATGCATGCGATCGAAAAGTGCGTGCTTGAGGTGGAAAATAATTCATCCTTCCTATCGCCACTCCAATATAGGTTTATGTTAATTCTACAATTTTCTTGTTTACCTTAATCACGTAACATTTTGTAGCGGGTGTGGATCCTGCGCCTTTACACTCAAAGAAAATTAGAAAAATGAAAGTTTTTACTATTGTTTATTTATTAACGAGCGGCGTTCCGTTCTATTAGAACTTGTTATATGTTAAGCAGTAACTTGAATTATATATTTACAACATTTTGTTTTCCTCCTTTTACTACCTACTTGATATTATTTACGCGTTTAGATGGATGTTTTTTCACTGGTTAATTTTTTAACATCATAATATATTTGTGAAGTGTATATGCATAATATATTTATTAAGTGTGCTAGAAATTTGTTGGCTTCAGTCGGTTTTAATCGCACGCCATCGGCAACTATTATGCAGAGATAAAAACGTAGAAAAAAAATAATAATCCTGCTCAGTTAACTCTTTTTAAAATCAGATTTAAAATAAATGAATGAATCTGTTGATTCAAATATGACCATAGGCTTATTTGATTTTAATCGATTGATTATAGACATCTGTGATGAGTGTGAATGTGCCTCCCTTCCCCCCGTAAAAAGGGGTTTGCAAGCGAATGTGCGAGTTTCATCTTCATATGAGCTAGAAGTCAGAGTTCTGCCCTCGGGTGCTTAGGGGTCAGAAGCTACTGCACCCCCTTTCCGTGCTAACGCGGACACATCATCATAGACATCTTGTTTCCTAAATCGCGATCTCAGATGAGAAGACGATACCCAGACTAACACTTCTTTCGTAAAACTTCTATGCTCCACCTGTGTGAAATTGTTTGGCGTACTTGGATGCAAAGAGGGAGCATTTTTTTTAAAAAAACGATTAAATTTTACAAATTTGAGGAAAAATCTTGTTTAGTAATAAACATATAAGATATGTATAATATCAAATACAGATTGGTTATAAATTGCCATAAAATATGAAATGACTAATTAAAAAAAAATATTTCGTACATTTCTTTCTTCCTCAAGCTTGGGTGTAGCAATACTATTTGACTTTTTAAAATGTTTTTTAGTTTCCTTAAAAGATAAAATACTATTTACTATTGTATAAAGAAAAAGATTGCTTTAAAATTTCGCAATTTAAATTGTTGATAATGCATTTCACCATACGCTATTTATTTTAAAGTATTTTTTTTATGTTAACATTTTGAATAAGTTTTAAGAATTTTTGAGTCGAAAATGATTTTTAAAAATGTAATATAAATTATGAATTCATATTACACCATCCAAAACTACTATTAAGTACTTTATTATGTTTTGTTGATTTCCAATTTCAAAATTTTCAAATTATTCAAAACATTTTCAGAAAATAAACTAACCTTCCAGCAAAATAAAAAACGCATTTTACAACTATCTATATCATATTTAATATTCAACAATTCTACTTTGCCATTTTAGTCTGCTGTGAAACAAAAACACAAAAAAATAAATATATTACTTCACGTATATCCCCTATCGAATTAGATTTCCAAGCACGATTTCCTTTTATAGCACCAAAAAATCTGCATTTGCCATTAAAAAAAAGGGCAACAGCAACAAAAAAAGACGTCGAAAAGCTGAGTAAATTCTAAAACAAAGCCGCGCGAACTAAAAGATTTACAAGGGCGTGCAACACTTCCTTTTGTTATGACTTCCTCCTCTCTGGCCGGCGACGTCGTAAAATTGCGAGAGAACCAAGACGGCTTGAGGCGCCACGTCGTTCAAACGATAATTGCGAGATCGACGACGTCGTACATCGTAAGGTAAAAAGTGGCTCGAATAAAAATGTGAATGAAAACGATTTGCTTGTAAGAAGTTCTTAGGTGGATATCTGCATTTTGTCCGAAGTTGGATTCGAAATTAATCGCTTTTGATTAGAAATTTTGTTTAGAATAATAAATGGAAAAATTAGCTTGGATAATGATAGCAATTATTTAGTGATATTGTATGCTAATTATATGGGAAGAATCATAAAGGAAGAAAATGGTATTTGAAATGAGTTGTAAAAGTAAATGTAATGACATATCAAATTTGTTGATAAACAAACCGTTTTATCTTTCCCGTTTAAATTTAAGGTTTATTTTATTTTATGTTTTAATCAAACACTGTTTATTTACAAATGTTTGTAATTTTTTGTAAACAAAAATATATAGGAAAAAGAGTCAGAAAAGTTCATTTTATTATAAAATTATTTTAATTTGTATGTTTATTTGTTTTATAACTTTTTAAAAAAAAACTAATTTTACTACAAGCTTTCTAGTGTCGAATCAAAAAGGAAGACGTAACGTATTTCAATTATTTACTAAGCAAAGCAATTCTGTTTTAAAAAACGCAGAGATATAAGATATACAAATATGCATGGCTGAACATTGTAAAGTTAAAGTTTAATGTTTCAGTATTACACGCTAATCCATCATTTTTGAAATTTTGAATTAATTATTTTTCATGAATGAAATTATTATTCATACTTTAATTATTATTTCATGAATCGTAAATTTTTTTTCTTCGATGTATGTATCAAATGAAATAAAATATTAAATGCAATGCTTTCAAAATTGCTTTCAATAATGGAGAAGAAAGCATTGGAATGTCCTAAAGCCATATGTATTTTTCCAACGTGGCTAGGAGAAATTCAAACGAAACATGAACCCAACTGCAAGAACAAAAACACAAACTTAATTTCAACAATCAATCAATATATATAATCTTCTACCGCCGTCTGTAACGTTGGGCGAATTTAAAAAAATACTATATTTTAGCACATTGGAGATTTACTTTATGTTAGCATTTCTCAATTTATTAACTTTATGAATATATATTTGTTTTTATTTATTTATTTACTGTGACTGTAGACTGCCCAATAGTATGAAACATATATTCGATTTTATAAAAATTCTAATAAATTAGAAAACAATGAAATTTTTATTCCATTATGTTTTCTGATCAATATATATTCTGGCAATATTTCTTATCAATCATACTTGATAAAGTGTTAATGTAATACTAATTTTATCACTCATAGAATCTGTTTTTTGTTTTTTACAAACTTGTAAAGTTTTCTAATAAATATCTGCATGTGACGTCTTCTCAGATTAGTCGCCTTGGCATCTGCCTAGTTGAAAATCCGGCTCTGCTTCAGTACTAGTGAAAGTGGTGTCACCAAAACTTTCTTGCATGTTCTCCAATAAAAGTTTTATCCCCCTTTCCTTCCTCCTGCATAAGAATTATGGATCTTAAATGGAATTAATTCACTCTCACTATTTGCGGACTTGAAGACACGAATTTCTTCTGCATGAATTTTTTTCGAAATTTAATAGCAATTGACAAATTTAGTGTAATGACCATATACCGGATTTGTAGCTAACTCAAAGAGTGTTTGAGCTGTCGTTTCACAAACAAGACATAATTTCAAAATTGTATTTTTCAGTCTCGGAAAGATCTGAATTGTCGAGATTCGTTCAAAATCTCAAGGTCGAATATTTTAATGATTGCAATATTTTCACATCGTGAGCGAGAAATTAAAGAAAGATATAAAGAGAGAGAGAGAGAGAGATGGTGAAAGAAACTATTCTGCATTTATAAATTATCATTTAAAAAAAAAATTTGTTATACGATTTCGCCTAGAGAATATGTATCAAATAACTTGACTCCTTCATAACAAAATTGACGGTCAGCTAGAATTTTAATAAGTAACAGCAACTATTCATTCTTCATAATAACTTTTTTTCAAATTTATGCAGGCTGAATTTGGTTTGTTTTGCCAATGTACTCTATTAAAGCTATTTGAGGGTTATTATAATAAAGTATGAAGCACAATATTTACTTTTTATGAACGAGAAATAATAGTATAGACAAGATAGAGGACTTATTGTCATGTAGGTCGTATGCCAGGAAACACGAGCAGGGCAACTAAGACCCAGTAACTGAGCTTCGTTGCACATAGATCATGAGCTAATACAAAATTAAATAAATTCGACCAAATTTTTTCCTCAGTAGTTCCAAACCCTTCCCCACCCCAAAGAAATAAACTTTGATAGAGAAGGAAAATAATTATAGTTGTTTGTTTTAAAAACTGATGCGAAGTTATGATAACAAATGGACATTCAAAGCGGATATTTTGAATCCATTTGGAATTTGGAATATTTAATCGTTTGGAATATTTCAACTGTAAATAATGTTAAATTCTCCCATTTTTTAAAAATATTTTTTACAAAAGTTTTTATAGACAGTTATACTGATTTTTCTTCAGCATTAAGATATAAAACTTAATAAATTATTAAAAAACGTTTTTATATATTTAGTGGCCACTTTGTATTTTGTGGTGCTATGCATAAATATAAAGAGCAATGCTTAGGGAGGAAAGGGGAGTAAAAATGATAGGACCAGTCTGAAGGGACATCGAAAAATATATCGTTTTTTTTATATATGTTTTTAAAGTTAATAGACTAGGAATTAATAAAAAGAATTAGACATCAATTGTTTTTTACCCTTCTCTCTGCAGTGAATAGAAATGTAAGAATGTAACAGTGTAATACAGCCTATGTTAATTTCATATGCCCTTAAATCACAACTGTTGGTGTTATTAATTGATACTTAAACAAGTATTTATATCAATAAAGAACACAACATACATTTATGTTTGCAATATGCTACTTCTTTTATATATACATTTCTTTTATTGTAAAATTTTGATAAAATCTTTGCTTCAGTTACCTAATATTAAATAAAATTGCATTTCGAAGCCTTCTTTAATCCATTTAAATTCGTTTTATTTTACTTTATTGTTAAAACACCCAACGTGAGATTTACATCGTTGAGGAAAAAGACAACAAAAAATTATGAATAATATTTACATTACAATAATCCCGTCAAAAATCTAAACTAATTCAGTCTTTTTTTTTCTTTTCTCAAATTTGTATACATGTCTCGATTTCTTACTTCTAGAGGACGTGTGCGAGTCCATTTTGTATTAATTGATTTATTCTGACAACTCTTTAGAAATAGATTACTCTATGACAAACATTGCTTTGGAGCAATAATTTGATCCACTATTCAGTTTTCAAGGAAATTTGTTTTATAAAAATTGAACAAAAAGAATGTCATGAGAAGTAACATAAATTATATGACATACTTTCCATGTTCATACTTCGCACGCAACGGGCAGCATTATTCGTTCATCAAGGAAGGAAGTATTGACTTTCTTGAATGAATATGATGTTTACTGGACGCAATGATCACTGGGCATTATTTTGTTTGAATTTTTGAAGATCTCTGTCGAACACAACCAATAAAAGTGTTTTCTTTGCATTTCACTATGATGATGTATGACAAGATGCCCACATCGAACTTGTTTTGTTTGTTCTCTGTCCTCTTTGTCTGAAATTAGAACGTTTTTTTGTAGATGCTACTTGTTTTTTTGGAAAACTGGCGGTATTTGAGCAGATGATATGATGAGTTGAGCTGAGACTTAACTTCCAAAATTGCAAGTTTGTCTATGACATACAGTTTCTAAACACAAAATACGTCAAGTTTTTGAATGTATGATGTAATTTTAAAGTATGACGAAGGAGAGAAAAGAATGCTCCTGTTGGTTATTTTATGGTTTTCATCTCGAAATTCAAAGTGTCATTCTAAATTATACTTATAGTCTTGATATGTTTTAAAATATTGAAAACTTATGAAATGTGCATTAAATTCATTGTAAGATACCAAATACAAGGGTGTCTTTTTTTTTCTGTTACTGTTGTTTAAAAAAGAAATGACAAGGAACTAGACGTGTGAATTATCCCCCTGAATGTTTTTAAAACCTCCATCTGAAAAATTTTTACTTTCTACAGTCCCATTCTAAAATGCATCTCTAGTCCTGCAATTTCTAAAATTTGTATTCAATTAATCTCCAACTGGAGACGGGAATCAAAAATGACTTCGCGTTGTTCATTAGATCTGATTGTCACGTGGTATTTTGTGCTTGAATACAATGATCTCCTCAGTACTTTCAAGTTGTTCTTTCAGCAGTTTGTTGGCAAAAGTTTGAGTATGAACAGGTGCGTATAACCGAGTTATTCTTTTTCAAAATTTTTGTTGTTAATTATGGATTTATTGACTCCATATCCATGAAACTGCTTTTAATTTGAAAAATGCAAAAATAATAAAGAAATATTCTTAAAAATTATTTTTAAATATTGTATTCTTGTAGCAGTTGCATTACTCTATCTTCTCTTTTGGATAATAGATGGCGATGTTTGATTTGGTGCGCATCCCATAGTGCATTGCAACTGGTGTGAAAAAGAGATGATATGCTGTTCTGTTAAGCTGCGCGAGTGGATGTCTTGTCTTGTGTTTGTTTAATGTGAAATGTGAACGTTAAAGAAAGGTTCCAGAAAACATACGTCCCCTTGCTTCCACTGCACGGATCATAATGACCTGCATTACATTCTTCCTTTTTGTTAAATTCTAACAGTTATTAACACAAATGTAATTCCGTAATATCTAAACGAAGTAAATACTCATTAAAAGATTGTTTAAGTTTTTATTATAGCATCTTTTCAGCATTTAATATTATAACGTTTAACATTTTTAATATTAATAATTTTAATAACTACATGATTTCTAGAATGGATTGTGTTTCCAAAGTAAATTCCAATGCTGTTTACAAAAGACCAAAAAAAAAAAAAAAAAAAAAAAAAGGAGTCTTGTTGACACCATGTCTCTGGCCGCGTGAGGAAATTTATGTCTCCAGTTACGGGTTAATTATAGGGGCTTAGTTAGCTGCAAATTTACCATCAAATGCAGGTTCTTATTTTAAAATTCTGCTTTCGGTAAAATCTTCCCATGTCTTTTAAATAATATTACTGAGGACAAATGAAGTTAGTCTTCTTAACCTGGCATTTCTATCAATCAAATGCAGCTGGATAACGCATAGATGGCCATCATATTCCAACATAACTAATATCTTATCTAAACTTGAACTTTCTTCTATGTCGAATAACTCAGATTCCTTATAATACATTTCTGAATTACTTGATTTAAGGTTACTTTTGTTTCCAGTTCCTTTTTAGTTCTATTTGACTGCCATGCCTGGCATCCTCGCGTTCTGAGGAGCTTCACTTGTCACTGTGATTGACACTGATTTCTCTCAACTTGCTTGCCGAAACTGGGTCGTTCTCATAAAACAAGAAATTCCCTTGACACCGGGATTAAAAAGCAGAAGAAGAAAAAAAAAAGTTTCTTCAAGAAAGCCGTGGAACAAAACGTCCGACCTCGACATGCCTTCCGTTCGAACCGTAAAACACGCCCGGACATTTCTGAGATGGCTCTCCTCTTCCCTTACTTGAGAATGAGATATATATGCGATGTTTTGTGTTTTCTTTTGGGGTGTGTGGGCGATTGTTTTAAGAGTTTCCTCTGGAGGGTCGGGGAGAGGCTGAATTACGCGATTCGGGCTGTTTCGTTGTGAGGTACGACATTCCACTCGTCTTTTGTTTTTAACTGTCACCAAGTTGACGGGAATGTCTGTGGACGAAGAAGTTATACGACAGAAACTCCCTGCCATAAATTTCGGTTACGATTTCCTCCGAATGACATCTTTATTCTGGAGAAGGACGCTTTGTTGTCAAGAAAGGAGGCGAGATTCCCTTTATGCCAGCCCAAATAAACGTCAAGGGAGGAACGGTGAAGAATCAGAATTCGTAGTTATTCAACGCCTCTTTGAACGGACGCATGTGTCTTCAGCAGTTCACATTTACCCGTATATAACTAGATTTCTCTATTTTTGCTTTCTTGTATATCATATTCAAGGAGAAAAGTAGCAATTTTCAAACTTAGATGATTGTCCTTTAAACCACATTGAAACCAGAAAAAAATTGGAGTGAATATGTTAACTTCCAGAAGTACATAAATGATATTTTATATCTAGGCTTGACATCAAAACTGTAGATAATTGTCGTTAGATGAAATCTTTCAAAGGGAATCTTGTATCCCAGTCCGTCCATGTGCCTGCGAACACATAATTTGCAAACGTAGTCTATATGACAAAGATGTGGTTTATGTTTTTACCATTTTAACTATCCAGATGTGGTTTATTATTTTTAGCATTGAATTATGTATCTTAAACAAAATTTGGGCCCAATCTTTCAGTGTGTTGATTGTCTATTGGTATATCTATATGTATATGAAGTAGTTGCCGCTTGTAGTGATCACGAATGTATCGATTGACTGATTAATTGTACTGATTGTATGACTGTACGGATCGTTTGTACAAATCAATGCAGCAAGGAACGGATCTTTCGTATTCGAATACATAGAACATCCTCCCGTTCTAATGATTAACGATTCGCTTATAACGATCAATTTTGACATCTGGGCAGTTAGAATTGGAGGTTTTATTAGGACTACCAGGAGGTACGATCGTGATTCACTGGAAAATCAGTAGATCACTTTGAAGCTTATGGGGTCTGGTTCAGCATTGACTTAAAACTGAGAGACATCTTTGCAAGGAATAATTTGTCATTCACAAATGAATCGAAAAAATAACATCATACAGCTCTAGGACAGTGATGATGAAGAGGAACCAAAAGAGAAACCACCTTCACACTGAGAAACTTTGCAAGCCCTTTGACCTTTAAGGATACTGTTCCGAATCTTTAGCTGAACATCGTTCATATGATAGCTATATCCAGAAAATGTTATAAAAAATTCATTAAAAATTTAAAAAGTTAAATATGTATATTCTTTAATCCTGTATTTCGTACCGTTTTTCTGCTTTTAATTAAAACGAATGATAGCACTAATAATGTTATATGGTCTATTTTTTTCCTTCTCCTGCTACATTAATAAACAGAAGACAGTTATATTGTTTAATTTTTATCAAATTGTGAATGGATTGTAGTATCCCCTTTAATGTTTTTAAGCTATGTCAAAGCCAAATTCATTGCCGTATTAGACTCGAACGAGTTTTGTTTAGATTTCAGTTTTCAGGACAATATTTTTAAAAATTGTGTAGAAATATGATTTTAATTAATTTTGATATGACATAGTGAGATTTAATGGCGCCAAACTATTTGATTATATTAACTAAAAATGTATTTGATTTATATTTGATTATAAGAATCATATTAAGTAGGCTATCATTTTCCAAATTTTAGTTAAAATTTTGTCAAATACTAGTTTTCAATAGTTATATTTTCTAAAATGTTATTTCGTTAACAAAGTAAAAGGAAAAAAATTGACATTTCATTTATTAAATATTGCTGAATTATAAAAATTTGAATAACCTAACATGCGATATCTTGGCTAAATCAAGAGATAGGAAATATTTAAATTTGACCCTCCAGAAGGCATACGGCATTTAGTAAATGATCTGGATCCTGCGATAGCGAAGAGTCGGAAACTATGATTCAGTCCTTATGGCCATCACTGACCTCGAGATAACTTACCCCAAAGGAAGTATGTCCCGTTATAAGTGAGAGATAACCCAACAAATAACTGTTACTATACTGATTTGGGGCGGCTAACCAAAAAGGATGTAAAGCAAAATGAAGATTTGAATGTCACTATTTTCGACCATTTTAATACCAGTCTCGAAAAAGGCGCACCAGTCAACGTACTTTGATTCTTCAAGGTGTCCGTTGATAGGTCTAAAATAAAGCTTCATAATTTGGCCAGTATTATTTGCAGAACCTTAACCAGCTTCTCTGACCTGCCCTGACTGATCGTCGAACTACTGTGACGGCAATACTGGTTGGAAGTATAGTTGAGTCCCAAGGACCATCACCGGCCTAGGTACATCCCATCCCGTGGGACATAAATGTTGTTATCGATTGGAGGCAGCCAAATTCCACCATTTCTGTATCCACCCAGGTGACGAGAATCAACCACAATACCAGAAGCTTCCTATCCTTATTTTTAAGGTGTCCCCCGATGGGAGAATATTGTTTGCAGAACACTGAAACTTTCTTTTTTTTTTGCCTAAAATGTTAATATGCCTAGAATATTTTACTAAATATACTAATAGTACATAAAAATTTAGATTTTGCAATTTCTTCTGTAGTGCATTTACTGACTCTAATTTTTTTCCTTCGTTTCGAGGATTGTTGTTTTTTCTGTTATTTTTTATTTATTTATTTGCCTTTAACGGTTTAAAAATTAGTTACTGAGCTACACTTTATATAACCTCATGAAACCATTCAACCGCTTCCAATGAGAAGAAAGAGTCCACAAGCTACTCTATAATATGACAAAACAAAATTTTGTAGCAGGGACAGCAAAAAAGAATCTTCACTTTCCAAAGAAAAAAAAGTCTTTCGACAGTGTGTGAAATCCTTCCATCAAAATCTCCGATAGGGCGCGGAAGTAAGTAAAGGATATTATGTGCAGAATTCCCGTTCTCGAACTCTTTTCCTCACCCGCTAGCAGCAATGAGTGAATGCTCTTGAAAAAACACACTTTTTTCGCGTCTTTAGGGAGAGAAGTCTGAATCGTGTACCCGGAGCGTAAAAATGGAACTCCGGAACAAATCGACGTCTGTAGAGCCTTTTCGTCGCATTCTTTGAGCGCGATTCTTCATCCTTTTCTACGCATTATGTTTTTAGATTTTATCTTACTTGCATCCGTTCGTAATATTTTGATAGAATGTTCTAATAATAATATTTAGTCACGCCTAGTAGATAGTTTGGGAGGTGAATTTAAATGAGAAATATCTCTTAGTTAATTTCTAAGTATATCTCTAAATTATCCATGGAACAAGGATAACTTAGAAGAGTAGCATTTTTTTACTTTCTCGTATACACAGTATAGAAAAGTATAATAATCGTCAAAAAATTAAAACTCGAGATTTTGAGGAATCCCCACGTTTTAGACCTCCTTGAGTTCGAAAAATACATTTTTGGAAAATGTCCATCTGTCTGTCTATAGCAAAGGTAAATTATATTCATAAACACGCAATTATACTATATGGCAGCAATAATTTCTTTTCCTATTATATTTTGTTATATATATTCTTGGTGTCATGAAAAATTTATATTCATAAACGCGCAGACATACTATATGGCAGCAAACATGTTAATGATTCCCTTTTCTGTCGTAGTTTGTCATACATACACTCGGAAGCATGGGAAATTTGTATTCATAAATTCGCAGTCATATTCTGTGGTAGCAATAATTTCTTTTCCTTTTATATTTTGCTATATGGAGTCATGAAAAATTTATATTCATAAATTCGCAGTTATACGCTATGGCAGAAATAATTTTTTTTTCATATTATATTTTGCTACACATACACTTGGAATCATGATAAATTTGTATTCATAAATTCGCATCATATTATATGGCAGCAAATGTGTTAATGATTCCTTTTCCTGTCATGATTTGTTATACATACACTTGGTTGCATGAGGAATTTATATATACAGATGAGGTCTCAGAATATTTCTGCAGACAAAATGGGGTCATAATTAAAGAGAGAACCCCCTCGTTCAGCTTAACAACATTCTGAAACACTAGAGCTGCAACAAAGTTTCACGCCAGTCTCTCCTAAACATCATGAGTAAACATCACAAAAAATTGTCAGCGAAATATCTGCGGACAGACATTTAGCCAGATCCCCGCTGACATATTCACAAGCGATTGAAAAGCTGCGTTATGGCACGAACCCGGCTCGTATCTGGATTAGCTCATAACGTTAGAATCCGCTGCTAAATATAATGCGGACAGAGAGAAAAGCCTCTTCGCCGTCCAATTCATCACCAGAGCCAAAGGACCGAGGAAATGATTTGTTGGGAACTGTTTTAGTTCGAAAAGAATTTTTACGAGTGTCACGGGTTACTCCCGTAAGACTGAATTATTAGTTGCACGACCGTCTAATTTTAGCTCAGAGTAAATAATTTTAGACTGTGTTTGCCTGGAAATAGCGCATACACTCATTGTTGGCTTCAACCCTCTCCTCCCAAAGATGATTCCTATAACTAAAAATAACACCTGCGATGTGAATGAGCCGGTCGTACACCGCGTGTGGGGCATATTTGTGGTTAAAAAGATCTACGTCAGCTTTCATTTATGAGACGATTAGTTTTGTTTTGGTTTTTTTGTATCAGAGAATTTTGCTGTGGCAACATCGAGTGGACCTAACTGGGTAAATATGAGCAAGTAGATGTAGAGAATGCTTGTCATTATTATTGTTTTTTTAATTGCGTCCAGTCACAATTTCGCAAGTGCTGCTGCTGCTGCTTGAGTGTTTGTTGCCAAGTTAAAAATTTAGCTTGATTTATTATCGCTTGCAGGTGCTTTGTTGTCTTGGGCTGAGGTAGGGTGATATCAAGAATAATAACAAAAAGAAAAGGTATCAGAAAAATTAAATATATATTCAAAATGGGGGGGGAGAGGTAGGCTAGGAATTCTTTCCTGGCAGTCGATGCCCCCAACTGGAGTCCTAAAGAACAAATCATAAGTCTCGGAAATTACGAAACGCTTTCTCTTATCAGATTCTTCAATATCAGGAAACAAAAATAATTCTGGGAATCACTTTAAGTTTAACAAACTTACAAAAATTGATTAAAAAACTTAAATTATTTTAATTTATCACTCCCTTTGCTTTTTTTAAATCATATTCAAGCGAAAAGTAGATTTTTTTTTTTTACTACGCGATGTGGTCTTGAGTCAAAGGAGGGGGGGAGAGAAAGAAAAAGGAATTGAGCATTTCTAAGAAAAACAAATTTATTTCATAAAGGTTTTCCCACCCTTCATTTAGTATAAAGATAACAGATAACAAATGAAGCGTTGCATTAAAACATACCAAAACTTTTTACATTTCGCAAATTGCTCCCCACGGGTATTATTCTTTAACCCTTTCGCACTCGGATGGTGCCTCTCACTCACCACTCAAGACAGTGCATCATTTTGACGTTTAATTATTTATTTAATTTTGATTGTTAAAGAATACTTGCAGAGTAGTAGTAAGAACATGCAAAATAATTAAATGGGAAAATTCTACTTAAAACAATTATATATATAATATAAATTTTTCGTAGAAATAACAAGTCTCTGTATTAAGTGAATAATTATGCATCGAATTATTTTTCCGAGTTCAAAGGGTTAAATGTATCAGTGCTCCAGTATGTGTTACGATGTAATATAAATAAAGGTAGCAAAAATTAATTCTATTTATTGAAATCTCTTCAATTATATATGTTTTTTACAAATAATTCGTCCAGAAATCTACTGCCTTAAGCATCAATGACTTTTTTTTTTTTTTTTTTACCTCATGGATAGTTTTGCCAACTTCCTCAGTGTAGTTTCAATTCATACCCATTATAAATTTAGAATAAAAGAGCATTGAAATAAACGCTTAATGTGCATATAGAATTGGTATTAATTTTTCCATCCAATCTGAATTAATTTACCATATCTCCAATTTAGTAATATCTTCCGTTTTTTCACATAATTAGTTTTCTTCAATGACCATGAACTTGTATCAATGAGCATTAATTGCATATGCACATTAATGAAATACTTACCAATATTTAAATACATCTTAGAAACATAAAATACCTTCAATTATTTTTTGTTGTTCAAAAAGTTTATGTTGATTCTAGGGATGTAAACTTTCCAATTAATGAACTAATGAAGAATTAGATGTATTTCTCAAATTGCTATGTTTTGAACATTATTTAAAACATTGTATTGCACTTAAAATTATACTGTATAATATAAACTGTTTTAATGCATTAATCATATTTGTATTAAAAAAACACTCTTTATAGAAGCGTATTATGAGTGATAAAAATTGCTCCACTTTTACTTACCTGCCGTTAAATTTTATTATTATTATTATTATAAAAGTTTTAAACTACATATACTGCAATTCAGTTCGCAGGCCTGAGACCTTTTCAGTGAAAATGTTGCTGTATATTGTTCCATCAACAAAGCTCTTTTTATAACTTCCGGGTTTCATAAACACTGTTTTTGTTTAGTTTTACTCATTCCTTATTCTCTAGAAAGTTCATTTAGAAAGTCAAAACTATTCCAAGATAATAGCTTTTGTGACGTTATTGCTGGTATATGCGATTTGTTATAAAGTATTGAACTTTGCTAAATGGTATTTTCCTTTAACTATGATAAGAAACTTTAAATTTTGTTTTGCATGTAGTGAAACAAACTTGAATGATTAACTTTTTACTATCATTTTTTGATGTAAATTTTATTTGTTAAATGCATGCAGTAATCTTACCTATGATGAAAATTTTCTTATTGATAGTTTATAAAATGTTTAATTTTTTTGTCACATTTCTGAATCGATACAAATTCCATTTCCTAATGAAAAGTTGATTTCACTAACATATATAAATTGATTTCACTAACATATATAACGTATTTATAAATTCTTTAACAAAAATGTTCATAATGAAATATTATAAAAATTAAACTATTATTTATAAACTATAACTATTTATAAAACTATAAATTGTTAAGTCCTCTTTTGCATTATCATTTTTTCCCCATTTTTTTTTAATATGAGAATAGTTGTGTGTATATATATAATACACACAACAGTTATTTAAATTTTAGTCTCTTATTAAAATTTCGGACGCAAAATTGATTAAAATTTCAAAAAAGGCTTTAAAAAGAAAGTGGCATATTTTATTTTGCTGTCAACAATTCAATTAATCTTCTGTAGTGAGTGATTCAATTAATCTTCAGAGTGTTAATGGTACGAAATGATCAGATCGCGTAACCACGACAATGTTCAAATATATATATAAATATATAATATATATCTTTTTTAAAAAGATATTGAGGTTGTATATTTTTCGTAAATTGTGCAACTGCACCTTTCGGTTATCATTAACTTATTAATTCAGAGTTTCCAACTTATTTTTTTAAAAAATTGATAATGGCAGTTTTTCATTTCAATATTATTGATAAGAGTTTTCCATCACTTTTTAATAATAGCAAAGCAAAGTGGGTGGAAAAGGGGGATATATAGAGATGCTCTGGCAGTGATTTTTGATATAAACATGCTGTTAAAAGAAATTCTTGACTAAATAAACCAGAAATCGACGAATAAGGGCGAAGAAAGAAAGAAATATTATAACCCGCGGTGCCATTTACCGTAGACATGCCATTGTCACAATAAACGCAAATAAGTATAATCAAATCTCTATAATTTGGTAATTAAATGTAAAGTAAAAACTTAATCGAATATTAGAATTACAAAAGCTATAAATGCGATTATGGTAAAAAAATATACTTGCAATCATAAAATTTTGAATTAAAAAGATGCCGTGAAAGAAAAAATCTTCACTTCTATCTGCATCAATGCGTTAACTGCCGCGCTGAATTCCTCACAATGTAATTTATATGACTCCGCCGGTCACCTGCGATCCCACGGCAGTCAACGTGTTAGATATCTATATCAATTACTCTGATATGATGCTAATAACGTGTCGCATCAATACTGATTTAAATAATTTAATCGTGTATTCAAAACTTTGCAGTTACATGGTTATCGTTGCATTTAAAATATTTTATTATGCACATGTCTCCTATGTCATTTAGAGCAAAGTATTCTCTTCTAGTAGAGCAAAACAAACAAAATTCCGTGCCCGGTAAAGCATCGTAATTGGAATAAACTTAGTCATTGATTATGTTTTGATGTCTTTGAATAATTATCTCATCAAATTGATTTACGTTTATTCAACAAATTGAAATTTTTCTTCTAATTTTTCTGCTTTTTATTCCATTTCTGACAGTTTTCTAGGCCGAAAATAAAATTGGTATGCATCAATTCATAAGAAATATTTTAATCATAAAATATATCGTTTATGTGTTAGTATGCAAATTCATTGTATTTAGGCCCATTAAATAGCAAAGATAAGTACTTCATCTTTTAAGATGTACTACGTGGTTCTGAACTCATTTGCAGATTCTAGGAATATATCTTTGATTAAATTTGTTACAATTTTTTGGTAATGCTCTCTTCAAGTTGCTGCTGCTTCGGTGCACCAAAGATTTCGATTTCTGACTATGTGTCATTCTAAGAGCTACTTCAGAACAACTTTTGTGATATCGATAGTCTTTGACATAGAATTTTTGCGAGTGTTTATATTTTGGCACCATCAATTTACTTTCTTAGAAAGGTACTTTTACACAATTTTGCAAATGCAAATGTTTATCCAAACTTCTTAGCATTAACAAGAAGTTTATGTTATTTAAATATAGCTTTATATCAGATGCTGTCTATAAAATATGGAATATTCTGTTAGCTTGTTGGAGCAGTTCTGCTTCATTTACTGTTCTACTCCTTTTTGCTTTAAAGAAAACATAACAGAGAAAATAATCTGAAATGTTAAAACTCAATTATTTTTTTTTATTAATTGGAAAAAATTGCAATTTTTGATAATTCAACGATGTTTGCGCTCTTCTCAAGGGAAGAGTATTTCTATTTTCTATCCTAACAATCGTAATTTATATAAATTATATTTCGTGGAATGCCTAAACAATAGATGATATGCTGCATTCATATTAAGCTATAATGGCTATTTTGTATTTCTTTCAAAATGTGTCATATCTACTTTATTTCCATTATATACTGCACACACAGTTGCCAACATATTTTTTTGTAGAATACTTGAAGACTGAGTCTAAACTACTGAATAAATTTTATAGCTCCTTTTGCAATTAAAAATATTGAACTTACAGTAAAATACTTATAATTTATTGATTCATCACAATATTGTAATATATGTACTAAATTAATTAATCATGTTAATCACATCTCATCTAATTCATCTTCTTTCCGAAAATATGGTATCAAAAGAAGACCTATATAAAATTCATTATATACATTGAACTAATTGACTTCAACAACAAAAAAAAAAAATATCATAAATAAAATCCATATACGTGGAGATCAGCAGATCAGCCTAGTTTCCGTTTCTGATACCTGTTCGTAAATATTTGAATAACATGCTTTCCTTTCACCTAAGCACGCAGTCAGGCATACAAATCATTTTCAAATATAACGTTTACAGAACAATGCGAAGAGTGGTTACTCACGCATGACGAGAGCATGCTCGTGTGATCATCTCCCCCTCCCCCTTCGCCTGCAGGTAGGCCGATTCCCGTTAAGATTTCACGGCCGACCTCTTTTCCGACCTTGCCTGTTTCTTCTATTTGTTGACTTATTTACAGTTTTTTTCTTTTTTTTATGTTGCCCGCGTCCTTCAAAGAGCAGGTATTTCACTGCCGAGTTCTATAGTAGGGCAGGGAAGAGTGAATAGCGACGTAAATAGAGCTTGGCGGTGGTTAGGATGCGCAGATGTAGATGGCGCCACAATGTTTTTATGAGCATAGCATTGCGTTTTACTTAAAATGAATGGAATGAGTTCAAGTTACCAAATTGATAAATGTTTTAACCACATAAAGATTATCATTTTCTAAATTTGGATTGGATTTATATTGTATTTTTTTTTTTTTTTGCATTTCTATCTGCTCTGCTTTTATGAGTTCCCCATATAAGAATCTAGCTCATTTTATGTACAATTATATAAAAACGATTTATAAGGTGAAAAATGCGCTTCGCAATGTTTAAAGCTTCATTTTCTAACAAGGTTGTAAGGTTGAAATACACCAATTAAGAAAAGACCATCATTTGACAACTGTCTAAATATTCAATAATACTAAATTCCTGGACAAACTCTAGTTTTAACTGACTTGTTGGGACGAAATGCTATCCAAAAATTTACGTTGGCAAATCTGGGATTGTTTTTATAAGCAATATTTAAAATTACTGTTAGCACTGTATAAAAGATTTTATATGCATACCATAAAACTCCAATTTTGAACGATGAATTCAGAGTCCGTTGATTTAGTCGAGATTTTCTAGGTTATTTTTAAATTGCTTTACTGACTGAAATTTATATCCTTTAAGTATTTGATATCTGATAAACATTTTTTTAACAACTTCTGGTGAAAGCCTGAATAACTAATTTGAATTCTAAAGCATTAACTTTTCGAATTTTAATTTAATTAATAAATTTTTTTTAAAAAAAAGTTTATTACTTTCTGATGGTGAAGGGAGGAAAGGGAAGGAAACGAACCGATTGGCTATATGCTAAAATATGATTTTTGTGTCAAAAGTGTTTATTTATATTTTGGTTTTCAATAGTTTTTTTCCCCCTTTCTTTTTCTGTACGTCTATTTCCCATGAAGCGAAATTATAAACCATTCTTACTTGGAAATATTCCATCACTACAGCTATTCTTTATTTTCCATTGGTTTGAAGTTTCCTTAAATCAATACTGGATATTTATGTATAAAATACGGTTCGAAGACAAATACAAATAAATTAATCTATATAGGCAATGTATTATCAAAATTTTATTGCAAAAAGTTTGAAATTTCTTATAAAAAAGATCATTTCCGAAGGATTATTCCGAAAGATAATTTATTTTTAATTTTGCACTTCCTGTCAGTGAATCGCTGCTGCAGAACGATCTATATTCATCCGTATGAAATCATAATTATTATTTTTCAAGTTATCAGGTTTCTGTGAAAGATATTACCACCAAATTAAATGGATAAATAAATTGCATGCAAAAAGCAGAAGCTGCTTGTATCAAATAGAGTAACTATCAAGCCGACATTTTTATTGGCTTGGACAAATTACTATTCCATTATGTGTAAAAATAAATACTTTTATGCAGATTCTTAATAAAAAGAACATTTAAAATTTGTCTTATTTTATGCAATTTTCTTCACCGTTCAAAAATATTCCGTCTAATGTTCTCTAAAATAAAATTTTAACAAAGATTATGAAATTCTTTTGAATATCCAGTCGATCAAGCTTATATTGTTAGATAGAAACATTAGGTTACTCCAGGGTTTCGAATGCATCTAAACAGCTTTATTTTTTATCTGAAACCTTTTTTCGTTGACATATAGTTGATTGGACGGAAAATGGTTATCTTATCAAATTGATTATTTTTATCAAGTTGATCATTCGTGATAATCAAATGACTGCAGAGAGAATTGACATCATTCCAGTGAATGCATTTCTTTCAAACTTTTATGCAAAACCCATAAACCAAATTTCATCCGCCACGCTCAAAGTATGTATATGATTTCTGAAATGTGTTTTCCGAATTTAAGAAGGTAGGAAACGAGGAAATTCGTCAGAATCTGGAGCTCAAATTTTTGTAATGATTAAAATATTTATTCTATGAATATTTCCTACGCGAGAAAATGAGAAAAATGAAGAACATATATTTTGCTTTATAAAATTTCAACAAGCTTTCAAATACAGAAATCTGCTATTTATAATTGTATGTATTGGTCAGCTACTATATACAGCATTTTTTCAAGTTCTTTCGGAATTTTTTTATTGACCATGCTTTGAATTGTTCGTAAAATTCGCTTATCCGAAGTGTCGTAACATACAATTCCATGAATGACGAGTTTACTGTACTTTTCATTTCTTTAAAATAAATTCAGTTAGAAAATCTATTTCTTTGCTGGTGATGTATCTTTTTTGAAGGTTGACACAACAGCTGCGAATTCTTTCTGACTTGTCTTTTATGATTTCAAGTTGATTCAGAAGTACTCGCCAAAAGTGTATTGTATGCCTTCTGACGAAATCAGAGTTAAATATATTTCTCACTCAAATCACCATTGCAGGTTTTGAAGTTTTTCGATTCTGTGTCTTTTCAAGTAATGGTTAATATTATAGCTTTTATTGTAAAGATGAATTTGATTGAGCAAATTCAAGTACCTCAAAAAATTATTTCTGCTTTTTAATTGCTGGATATCAAAGGAAAAAAAAATGTTTGTGACATTTTAGCATGATAATGCTTACAGGCGAATACTACCTGTAAACTGTACGATTTCAGTATGAAAAATAATTCAAAACGCATTAAAGGATAGATTTTTAGTTAAAATAAATAAAAATTTTAATGTTTTTGCGCAAAACCTTCAGAGAATGTGTTTGCTTCCGATTCAGAATTACGCTACTTTAAATTTTAAAAATTAATCTGTTCATTAACATTAATTTTATTATTTTACAGTTTTTTTTCTGTAATTTAAATCTTTAAAATATTTTTAAAAAATCATTTTGCAGCAAATAAAAATAATTTATTATTTCTATTATTAGATCACGCTCGTCGCTATTATCCTAAAGATATATTTATATATATTTGTAAACACATTATCGTTACTCTCTATCGTTATCTCTTTTCATAGAAAATGAAAGCAAAGTTTAGAGAATCTTATTATATTTTACTATCCTACAACGATGTTTCGACGTTTAATTTCGATTTTCCTGTTTTTAAAATCTGTATTTTTATTGTTGACGTACCTGGTATCATTTGGTATTAAAATTCTTTCAAGTATAATATTTTTAACTCAAAAACCATTTTTGATACGAAATATTTCATCGTCTGCTTTTAATTAAATTAAAAGCCCATTGAATAAAAAATAGTTATTTTTCTTCATAATTTATTATTATTTGTTATATTATTACTGTAAATTTTATTCACAAATGCTGGAGAATAAAGAAGGTTGCATTTGTTTGAGCGATTGACTTAAGTTTTAAAAGTGGTTAAATCATTACTTAAAGACCAATAAAAGCATTGTCCAAATACGTATTAGAATGAAAGAAAAACGTAAAAAATAGTGGTAGAGTATTTCAAAGTGTAAAAAAGATTTTTAATTATCTAAATATTTAAGTAATTTTTGTGCTTTGAAAAGTTGACAGTATTCGTTTTCTTGTCTTACATGATAAGTATGTAAAATTTGGTTGCATTTGACTGAGTTGTTGCAAATGACCCTCCGATTTTCGGAGATATGCAAGCATCATTTGTTTTAAGAAGAGAAAAAAAAAATAATGTCGTGATGAGCAAATGACGTTTACCGCCATCGAGAGTTTTCGTGGAAAAACTGTGACAAAATGTGATTTTCACTTCCAAAGATACGACTGACGCTCAATTTTATATTGCAGTCATAAACAATTGGGAAAAAATGTATTTCTGAACACGATTGTCAAATAAAAAGTTTGCGGAAAGGTATTAAGAGGAGGTGTGAAATATATACACATATATTTCAAAGCCACAATTTTTTTTATTATTTCAATTTATTATTTTGTTTTCTAATAAACATTCAAAGTGAATGAATGAGCATTAAAAATTAATTGTAAGTCTCACCGCAATGAAAGTAGATTAAACTGAATCAGATAATGATATCAGTTTTATGTTTTAGAATGAAATATTTTAGTGTTTATCGACAATAAAACTGTAGCATCCCATATTAGGTAGCCATATACTATGAATAAAATCATACATTGCTTAACTGTGAGTTACTTTAAAAAAACTGTTGCCTTTAAATACATATATTAGTCTAATATCTCAAATATATATTTCCATAACATATACTTAAATGAAGTTAGTTTAATTTTGCTATCTAAAAAAATAATTACGATAACCAAAATACTATCAATCATTCAGTCAAATGGTTATTAAAGTTATTAATCTATTTAAACAAAAAGAGAGCTTAAACCAGATCAGATAAAAAAAGAATTTACTTAATCCGATCTTTGAAAAACTCAGAAAAATTAAAAGGAATCATCCCCAGAATTGCGAAAAGGAGCAGGGGGCCTCTTGAACAAAGAGATCAAACCCGCTGATCCTGGGATAATTATGAGGAAAAAATGCCACCTTTCATTGAACCCATTATCTCTCTCAGCCCATTTCCATAACCGGCCCCCCGTGTTACCCCCGAGCCACCCAGGTCACTTTTTGTTGTTCTCCACCTGCGAAGAGGAATGTGAGAAGGTGAACGGTTCCTCGGGACGTAATTGGCTATCAGCTCAGACACAAAGCATGATGTGTCGTCTCTTCTCTCGCGCGTTGTCCTTCCTTATCAACTCGCAACATCTCTTCCCTGCGATCCGAAGGGATGGAAGAGGGGTCCTTTCATCAGTGCTTCGTCGACACTTGTAGATCTACGAGAACCACAAGACACATTAATTAGACACTGTATACTCTGAAGGCTCGAGATGTTTTTTGATATTTAACTAATATTCGGATTTTTTAGATAAATACGATGTTTTGAAGAAAATGAAAAGTATTTTTGAATCATCGCTAGACATTGTAAAATGTATAAATAAATGATTTTACATTCTGAACGAGAATATTTAAATTGTTTCAAAGACATTTCTGAAAATTTAACTTAAATATAAAATTAAGCGAAAATGTATATGCGAAAATCTCTTATTATTTGAAAAAAAAAAAAGCATAATGTTCTTGCAAAATTTTCATTCTCAAAGCTTACAATAATAATAAGCTTTATAACATACTCATTCTCATACCTTACAATGATAATAATAAGCTTTATAGTATATTCATTCTCATAGCTTACAATAGTAGTAATAAGCCTTTCAGCAAATTTATTCTCATAGTTTACACTAATAGTAATAAGCTTTACAGCACATTTATTCTCATAGCTTACACTAATAGTAATAAGATTTACAGCATATTCATTCTCATAGTTTACACTAATAATAATTCTACAGTAGTATTCTATCTTTGATTTCATATACCACTTACCACCATAAAGCATATTTCATTTCGTAATTAGCTTCGTAATATAGTGAAAAGAAACAATATATATTAAATCCCTTTGATTGGCTGAGTGGTTCCAAAATTTGAAGCAGATCTACAATTTTGGTATCAAAACCCACATAACAAATTTCATTCATATAGATTATTGTCAATTTGAGTTTTTGGACAACAATCTTTCTATACTTGAACAACAATCAATGATATAGTATACAGGATAATAGATTTTTAGAATCTATAATTTTAGTGTAAAGATCTTACATTAAAATTCAACCACTAGCGTTTAGTTATCGCTTACATAAACGCCTGAATAGAACCGATCGTCAGGGAGCAGTGACGGATTTCTAGTTAGGTTAACTAGGCAGATGTCTAGGACCATCAGGTGAGGAAAATCGAGTAAAGCAAGTTTCTTGTTGTCAAATAAGTTTATTATTCATATAATTTGTATTTTTTAAATAAATTTTTAGGTTATTATTATCAATTATAATCATTCTATAATTTTTACTACGTATACGAATGTATGAGTACTATATATACTATCAATTATAATCATTATTATCAATTATATCAATTATAATAATAGTATAGTGAGTTAGATTCCGATAGTTTCAATATGTTTACTTAATTATTAAAATATTTATAAAATCAAGCATCTGTTTCAAAATATTGAGTACAAATGTAAATGGCAGACAGTCTGAAGTCGGTACTCGTAGCAGATCATTAAAGAAAAATGCATCTTGTATATAAAATTACTTATAAAAATGTGTTAAAATATGAAACTAATTTGCCCGCCTAATTATAAGAGTAATGTACATTAGTGCCTCAAAATATCCATATCCATCACTGTCAGGCAGTTTCATAAAATGCCTTAACCCAAAATTTAATAAATATCTACAGTTCTAGAAATACAACTATATTCTAAACTTCAGTTATTGAGCTCGTTGTGGATTTGATTTATGTTCATATATACATGGATAAAAAATCGATCTTATCAGTTTGACAATTTAATAAAAATTTGACAGAAATCTACCCTTTGGATATAAGAATCAGATACCAAAATTTATATTTCTATAGCTCTCTCAAATGTTTCTTTTTTCTTCTCATTTTTATAAACAGAAGATATAATAAAAGGATTTCTTTTAGCCGAAGAATGTTTTAAAAATGAAGATTCATCAAAATCTCGGAAAGAATCTTGATGATGACAATACGTTACATCTCCATGTTTCATACACGGGATTACAAAAATGTTTTTCTTTTGTATATCATTGCAAAATAATAAGTAAGGCTGTAGAAACGATTGATTCCTTTTCTCATTTTTCATTAGATATATATCTGTATATGAAACGGTGACATTTAGCTAAACTAATATAATCTATTTCAACCTTTTGACTGACAAATTTTCTTAATTTCCTAATTCAATGCCTTATTCTGTTTGAGATACAGAATCCTATTGGATATCGCATCTGATTGTTATTTTTAACCATATAATAGCTTAAGGGGATTTCAGATTTTCAAGCGGTTGTATGTCCGTTTTGCACCTTATCTTCAAAAATACGTTCATTTAAAAGCAGCTTTAAAATTAAAAATTCAATTATTCAATGCACGTGTCATATGTCATTGTATGCGAAACGTTTGACGCGTGTATTGGTAGGATGATAGAGACCATCAAATCAAGCTTAAACTATTTTTTTTCCTAGAACAGTTGAACAATTTGTTCTAATCTTTTAATAAATCGCTCAGAATCACTAATCTACAGAAATGATGCATTTCTTTTCACTTAAAGTTATCTTCTGAACAGAATGTCGAAAACATATTTGTGATGTCGAAAAACGACTGAGTTACTTGATGATATTTTGTATTTTTTTTTAATTAAGCTTTTTTTTTTCTTTTTGAGAATGTAATGATAATGCGATAAAACAATACTGTTTTGGAATTTTTTTTAAAAAATAGTGTGATAATGATATTTCTTTAATAGCATAGAATTTAAAATGAAATAACTTTTATTAAATCACGAAAAAATATTATTAAATCACGAGAAAATGAATATTATATTTTAGTTATGAAGTTTTTTTATTCGTTTGAAAAAATTTCATTGCTTTCTAAATTCTATGCGAACTGATTGTTTCTTCTTTTATCTATGTTAAGTACATTCTTTTGAAATTTTGAAACAAATGATGATTATGACATTAAAAAATTACCTAATTTAATTCTTTTGTAATATTCATTAAGCAATATTAAGTTTATACAAATTGGAACTCGTATACGGCTGTATGGACAGAGCAATTTTTGTAATATTAAATTTTCCGTTAATAGTTAAGAAGTTTGTTTTTAGGACTAACAAAAATCTGAAATGGTGAGATGCGTCAAAATCTAGAGTTCGAAATTGTTTGCCAATTACAATATTTTCTTTTTGTATATTTCGTATATAAAAAAGCAACAACCAAGGAAAAAATTAAAAATTAATTAATTAAATATAAATCATAATTTGTGATTTTCCTTTATAGCCAAGATCTCAAGTCAAAGTTTGTTATTTGTTTTAGATTGTTAAAAAATTGCCTAAAACTTAAAATTATTTTAACTTTATTTGGGAAACTTACATTACAGTTACAAAAAGCTCTTGATCCCTGTAAGAGAGTTTCGAAAAGTCATCTTGCATAGATCTTAACGATGCTATTTAAATAGAAAAAAAAAATGTTGAGAAGAAACTACACTATTTATTAATGTTGAGAATGTCCAAATGCCTTCCTTTTGCCATGTGAATAGTCCAGTTTATGAAAAATCTTCGCAACAAAATATATTATTTTGAAAGAAGAAAAACTGTTTGTTATTTATACACGCTTATATCTCTTCATTATTTTTTGTTAGTAGTTTCGTTTTAATTTATTTTGTTAGAGTATTTCAAACTACAAATTTGATTTTTTTTATTGGCTTTAATGCTTAAACATACATATGCCTATGTATCAAAATTTTCTTTTGGTAGATTTTAGTTTCAGTCATTGTGATTCTTTACCTTTTACTTCATTCACAATTCAGAGTTGAGTATATGTTGCCCCTAATTTTATTTCGAGAAGAAGTTTTTTCTGTAAATGACGATCAGATAAATATTGGTACTTCTGCAGAACAGTCTGAAAGAATTTTTAAAAAAATCAGTAAATTAAATGATATTTTTTAAATTGTTACGCACTTTTACATAATTATATTTTTATTAATAATTTCCTCAGAAAACAATTGAAAAAAAAAAGAACTTAAAATATTTTATGAAACAATCGCAAACAGTTCATACGAATCTAGGCAGTTTCTACTTACTATTGAAACTCTAATATTATGCTTATATAGAAAAGGTTCTTTTTTAGTTTTGTACTCATTTAGACTTCAAATAATCAATTTTAGACATTCATATTGCACCATGGGATCATTAGTAAATAATATTGTGTTACAATGATGTGTATGTATTTTACTACATTAAAAAAATTTATGTGTAAATTGTTTAACAATTTAAATACAATTTAGCCTGAAGAAACTTTACTTCACGCCGATTCTTTCTTGAAAAAACTTAACGCTAGCTGGTTCCGATATAAGATTCTTTTCCAACATTTAAATGCAACAGATGAGAAAAGTCCTTTGAACCTTTTTAAAGTTTATTTTTATGTTTTTGTTCATTTTAACCACCTTAATTAATTCATTTCACAGCTAATTGACTGCGAAGCTTGTTCTCGCCATGGTTTAATTTAATTTTGATTCTTCGCACCATGACCTCTCATGCCTTGCGACGCTTAATCCACAGAACTGAATAACAAATAGCTAAGCGTAGTTCTCTACTTCACACAGTTTGTTGGAATAGTAACTGCAGACGATATTTTAAGTGTTGTCTTATCTGGAACAGCAATCGCACACCGGCATTCTAATTAACCCGTAACTTCCACCCCATTACCTTACAGGAGCTAGCTAGTCCACTCAATTTCTCGCTCGAATTCATCTGAAAGGGCGAGCTGGTTGCCCCCCTCCCCATCTGCCCACACGTCAGGTGGGCGTGGCTTCTGCCCCCTCCATCCTTCATCTTGGTTGTCACGAGGGAACAGAAGCCGAATTCTTTTACTGCTCATCATCTTGTTTGGAAGTTAATTCCGTTCTAAAGAGAGTGGGGGATGCGAAAAGTAGGGGGTTCAACGACATTTTCACACTTCATTGTGGCGTTGATGGTTTTCTTTCAATTTTTCTTCTTTCTCTTCCCTTAATGAATTCAGTCAGAAAAAGTTGAGGTCAGTTGTTGATGGAAGCTGTCTTCGCCCATCTTGAAACGGACATAAAGGAGAAAATTGAAACGTTGCGGGCCAGCCATCAAGCAGCAGACAGTGATACTTTTCGAAGCCGATGACGGCTTGAACTTTACAACAAGGTATCAACAACAATGACATGCAAAAGGATCTGTGGAAGGCACTCGAGACGTTGCCCTCACACTACTGAAGTATGATGAACCAATCAAGGGGAAAAAAGTAACTAGAATATTTTCTTCGATAATGGGATATTTAATGTTATGAAATGAATATGAAAAGATTAGGGTAAGATTTATCAACCGAATTCCCTAAAATAAATCGATCTCAAACAAGAAAGAGATCATTCTCGCTCGATTTCATTTGTTTTAGAAAACAATTCAAATGAGTTTTTTGATGATGTGCATTGATATAGTTTTTTTTTTGGTGCATCTTTTCGAACAGAAAGCAATCCAATCTGTATTAATCTTATTAACTAGCGGTTTATTTAAAAATTTGAAGAGCTTTAAAAGTCAATAACTTTCGATGCATGAAATTACAAAAAAAAAAAAAAAATGAATCCTGGATTTATTAATCTGGTAAGGAATCCAGGATTTATTACCAGATAAGATAAATCACTAAATAGTTCCATAGATGTCTGAGTGATGCATGAATTAAAAAAATTTGTCGAAGGAGCAAAAATACCAACAATAAAATGATTTATAATTAATTAATATTAATCCTCCATTCAGAAACTCAGCCATCAGACGAAAAAAAAAAAGCATTTTTTTATAACGATAACCCTTTTGTTATGTGCTGTCATATCATCAGAAATTATATTTAATGTTGGGAAAAATAATGTTTTCTTATGTAATAAATATAGTTCTGTATAAATGACGACGCACTGAACACTATCAAACCGCTGGTTACTCCGAACGATGTTTTATCGTCTTTCTCTATTTAAAACATTCCTAGAACTGCAAAAGCTTTTACTATGCAAATTGTAGTTTTATTCTGATAAATTATAGTTTCTTGAAAAAAAGATTTCCTTTCTATCATTTTTGTGCAAATTGTGTTTTTATATCTTCAGTCTTGTCCCACCGTTGGGCACCACCAACATGGTGGTTAGTCTTTGCCACCCGGATGGATACAGAAATGATGTGAAGTCGACAACCCCCTACTGATGTCAGGTCGTGCTTCTCACCGGAAGGATTGTTCCGCCGCCTGTGAGGGCTCTTAGGAATAATCTTAGTTCTGCTGTTTTATGTGTGTTTGTTTCAGGGAGAATCAGAATAACCAATGTATGATCTTCAATTTTTATGAAGTAATGATTTTTATAGTTGCTCTGAACATCTGAATTAACAGGCACATATTATCATTTGAACAAGTAATTCATAACAATAAAACGAAAACGTTCAAATGCTTTTTTCCACTCCCTTCACTTTCCTCCTTATCCCAACTTTATTTTTATTTTTTTATTTGACTCAAATAATTTTTCAGTCAGTGCCTTTTTCCATAATAATATTTATGGTTATTTCAGTACGTTTTCTCCCCTGAATAGTGTGTTCACATGCCTCTAAATTTGATCTTCTTATCTCATTCGATACAAAATGTGTATGATAATTATTGTCTTAAAACTAGAGTAAAATCTCTCTGGTTTCAGGATGTTTACCTTTGTAGTATAGTGATAAAAAAAAATCCAGTTTGCATTTTGCACATCTTCTTATAGCCCAATGAAGATTAAAATGTTATAGGGATTTGAAATCATATCGTTGATACAAATGCAAAATATTAAGCTATGTATTTAATAAAACATTCGATGCTTTATATTGATAATACTGAAAAAAAAAGAATCTATCTGGTTGTAGTGTTTTGAATATCACCTTGATATGTAAAGCAGACAAATAAAAGGCCGTTCATGGCCCACACAAATGATGAAATATCCAAAATCTCACCTCTAACTTGGCCGATTGTTAGTTACCCTGTTAACAAGCACACACACGTAAACACGCATGCGCACATACAAACCCACACTGATGGCTGGCCGTCTAGAAATTGACAGAGATCTACAATTTTAGTGCAGAGACTATTGCGAAATTTTATTAATTTGTGCTCTTTGTTTTCTCTGATTATCGCTTTTGCAGACAGATGGATAATGCCCCTAAAGTATTCTTTTTTCTTTTCTTTTTTTTTTTCGTTCTAAGGGAGGTCTAAAACATGGATTCATCAAAATCTCCAGTTTGAATTCTTTGCTAAATATATCATGTCTTTCTGTACTTCGGACTATATTTTATTTAATAGAGTTGTAATATTTTGGGAATTAACATAATTATTCTCTTGCATAATGACTAATAAATGAAATATAACCCTTTTATTCGCAAGCTATGGGCATTGTTTATCTTAATAAATATTTAATAGTCTCCCGTTCTATACCAGTCCTATGAGAATATAATCGGTGTCCTTTTAAACCATTGAAAACATTCCACATTGGCTTCTATTTAGAATTTTTTTCAATTTTATGGTGTTTTAGAATATAATGAGAGCAGTTAAACACATTATTAAGAAACACAAAAACTCAGTTGCGTACCTTTAGGTATACAATGCAATGATATACAATTACTATTGTTTAAAAATTTATAGCCAGTTAAAATTTAACTCGGGTATCGTCGAAAGTAAACACAATGGCGTTCCGAGCTGCTTTGAAACTACCACAACCGGCAGAGTTAAATACCACAAAATAGATTCAAAAGTGATTATATCGAACAATCGACACACTCAGAGCTTTAAAAATTCAGTGTACTTAGGCTTATGTTTTCTTTGATCATTTTTATTTTTTCATTTATCTGATATATGCGTTAAATAAATGTTAGGTTAACTGCTAACAGCGAGCTATGCATATTATATTGTAATTATTGATATCTCTAGTGTCAAACATGCATTTTTCTAAAGTTCTCGAAGAAATGAATTATTTTGCACAATGGTGTTTCAATTAAAGTCGAGTGAGTTTGTTTATGTAAACAAAACAGCTTAAGCATTCAATGTATTCCCATTATTATTTGAAATGCGAAGTTTTTGTTTTCCCGTTCATTTATCTTTTATGTTTTTCTGAATTGTCCTGATTCTAGTTCGTAGCAGTTCGATCTTTAATTATAAAGGATAGAACAGAAATACGCTAACTTTTCTCAGTTTTGCATTCTGAAATAATCATTGGAATTTATATCCCGAAATTCTATTCGCCCTTTCAGTGCCAAATATTTTAGGCGGAATCTTTCTCACAATTTTGGTTTCAATTGCATTTTGAAAACAAATGGTTTTAAAGAAATTCTTTAAAATTAGTGTTTCTAGTAAAGATGCTCGAATAAAAGATATTAATGTTTATAATACATACTTAGATTGCAGTGTGGAAATTTCTTAAGATACTTTATAGCTTGTCGTAAAAAGTAGTAGGCTTTTATAATTTGTTTTCAGGGCAAAAATTTTTTTAATTAGGGCAGACGTATCTTAAGCAAACGGTTATTCTTTGTTAAGGCATATTTTTTGGTCTTTATTTATTTTTCTATATTCTTTATTTTGGTTGGGCAAGATACATTCCTATGTCTAATTTTAATATTTCTGAAAACTGTTACTTTAAAATTTTCTTCAATTGTCTTAATTTTTCGGTATTTAGTTTTGCGTTGGAAGCTCTGACATAAATATATCGTAAAAAGAAAAATACTTATATGTTCATTTAAAAAGGCAATGCCTAGTTGTTTTGTATTTCTAGAGTTCGATAGAGTTGTTTTGTAACTTTCCATTTTAGTTTATTTGATTTAAGAAAATTACTTTCAAAAACAAAAAGATAAAAAAAAAATTTACAGATATCAATTTTAAATGTTTTTGAAATTTTTATATAATGGAATTTTTCTCGTTTTGGAATTATACTAAAATTACTGAAAGATAGTTCCTCAAATTTCAAACTTTAGTTCATTTTCTGATCTTCTACTATACGTTGATACATTGTAAAGGAATGGCTGGAACAGAAGAATACTGCCTGAAGGCATAAAAATATTGCAGTGGTAAAAACCAGCGGAGTGGTCTCCCTGAAACTTCCTCGCATACTCTCTACTAAACTTGTCCTGCCAGAAAACGCCTTACATAATTTTGATGTACAATAGTTACGAAATATTTTTTTGACAAGAATTTAGCATTTTTACTGAATCTATCATGTGATCCTTGGTGAGTTATTTGGCAATTAATCCCTGATATGCTTTAATAATATACAAAATTAGAATTTGCGTTCTAGATACCCATAATTAGTTTTTATCAAGCGGTTGAAATAAGAATTTGACACAACACTGCATTTGTAGTCACCAAATCCTATACTAAATTTGGTATATTTAAAAGTTATTGCTTTTATATATTTCTGAAAATACAGACCGATAAACAGTCCACCCTTAGTTGGATATAGCTCAAAATTTGACAAGTATCTACACTATAAATATTAAATCTATGTGCCAAATTTTATATCTCTAGCTCTCTTTATTTAGTAATTATCTTGTTAACTTATTTTTCACAGCCGGAAACAGACTGCCTCTGAATGGGTTTCATTCAAAATTTGGCAAAAATCCACCTATCTGATAAAGATATACCAAATTTCATAAATCTAGCTCAAAGCATTTTTGACAGATAGACAGAAATAATGACAAAAAATATGTTTTCCAGATTCTGAAACTTGGAAATTCATCGAAATCTCGAGGTCGATTTTTTTAACGATATTAATACTATATGTTTACTTCGCATACTAAAAAGCAAAAAGATGGTTAAATTATATCGGATTTAAAATTTAAAAAAAATTAACGCGAGGAGTTGCACCATTTAGCGTAGGAAAAAATAAATGAAAATTTATGCGTTGAAGGGTGGATAGCATAGGTGCTCCGAGCGGTAATGTATGAAAACAGTAATTTTATGTTTACTTAAAAATTTTAAAATCAAAAAGAGTACGATTGAAAATGGGAGATGGGGCGATCTAAGATATATACTTAGTGTCGTTCATTGCCTGCTATTCTTATGCCTACTATTTGCACCTATAATTAGGCTTGTTTAGCGTATGAAAATAAGGAAACTTTCTACCAAAATATCACTAACAGATTAATCGAATTCAGATATCGATGCAATAATAACAAATACCAATGTTTAAATCTGGTTGCTTCAACATGCAGGTGTTTAGAACAATGCTCTGTTTTTTGTTTATTAACATCAGCTTTAAAAAATGGCTTTGATTCTAGACAATTCTTTTATACTACAAAATGAATATTGCAAGCGAACCATATGGTAATAAATAATAGACCATAATTATTACAACTGATGGTATATATTTTTGCAGTAATCTATATACATTTCTGAAATGCCATTACCAATCTGATAATTATTGAACAGAGAATGGCGTGTAATTTTTTTATCGTCCTTTTGTCTTTATAACCACCGTTGCAACCTCTTTCCTCCTCTGCATTCCATTTGAGGACCACCCCTAACATCTGGAGCTCGGATTGAGCAGGCAAGCGAGACGATTAGTTTGAATGATCGATGAACGATTCCACAAGATGATTGTCTTTATCTCAAGAAAGGCAGAAGCGATTCTTCGAAAAGAACAGTAATTTCATTTACTTTTTAATCAAATCTGGATCTTCCATTGGCTCATTTCTCTTGTCCGTCCACACCTGCGATGGGCAGTGTCGCTCTATCACTGATTGCCACAGTTTTCAGTTGGCGCTTTTGAATAAATACCTTGATTTTGTTGGCGTAAAAACAATATGGCTTCCTTATCTCTGACGAAGTTTATTTTTTCTTTTAATATCGTTTATCTTTTATAAATTGGTTTGAATTTCCAATTGACAATTCTTGTTTTTCTTCTTCTTACAATGGAAATGAAATTGGGGCTGATTTATTATAACAAAGGCTATTGATATGTGTCTTTTTTTAAATATGATTAATAAAGCTTTCAAAGTAGTTTATTTTCCTCATTTTTTTTAATTTGGGGGGGGCGGCTCCTTATTGTTAATTGCTAAGTTGCTCAATATGAGAGGCTGTTATGTAATAACAAGAAAGAGAGAACCTCAAAATAAATATCATTTTTTAAAGCATATTCTAATTATATTACGACTATAAGTTCAAAAATGATTGTTTTCATCAATTTGTTGTTGCTAAAAAATTTCTGAATTTGAAATAGAAATAATTAAGTAAAAAACTTCCGTAATTATTGTATTTTAGAAGTTTTACGAAACCAGTTTCCATATCTTCAATTTTTTTTTCTCTTTCATGGATATCTGGAACTACGCTAAAAAACTATTTAAAAAAATTAACTACTCAATCTACAAAAATAAATAAAAATTAAAAAAAAATAGTTTTACTGTAATGTATTTTCTCTAATTTGTTGCTTTATTACAAGATGAGTGACTTTTACATTTTAAAAGTTTTATGAATTAAGTTTAAATATTTTCAATATATTCCATTCTTTTAGTTAAAGTCGCATTGAAAAATTACGAGGTCCACCAAAATTATCCCTAGTGTTGCTTTAAGAAACTGGTCATTAGCTGAACTAAACTCTGAAGCATATGACATAAACTAATTTTTAGTGTCAACATTCAGCCATCAAACCAAGTTATAAAAAAAAGCTATAATAACAATAAATTATATTTAATATTGATTTTATTTCCCCAAAACCCATTTTCCTTGCCTCCAGTTATCTTATACTATACTTTACCATTCTTACAACCTGGAAAGATATAAGTAATTTTTTTTCTAATGTTTCAAAAAACGAGGTTATTGAATCAATGTAATATTAAATGCATAAATATGATTTCGGCACGTTTTTAAGAAATGATGTTAGTAGTAATGCGTGCATGCGTGTAAATTGGTAAAGTAGAATTTAATTAAAAATTAGTGTGTGATCTCTGGTTAATATTTAAAAAATATTTTTATAATTTGTTAAATTTTGTGCTGAAGAAACAACATTTACGGTTTACAGTTACATTACTATTTCATTGCAAAGAAAAATTGCAGCGGAAATACATCGTTTGCTGTTGGACATTTTTCAAAGAATGGGCTCGGCAATTTAAAAATGATAACTTGAATCCACATGGCAAAGAACATGATAAACTAACAAACAGGATCCAGCTGCAGATTTTATAGAATTACATTATGGAACCATCAATGGTGAACGATATAAGTAACAGCCAATTGTATGAAGAAGATATACAACGAAGAAGAACCCAGAACGTTAATTTTCGCTTACGTGTTGCCGTGCCAAAGGAAAAAAAACAACAACACTTATAATCATTTTGTTAAGATATATTGCCCTATCGTATTCATCAGATGTTGCTCCTTCAGACTACCATATTTTGCAACTAGGGATGCCACATTAAGCCGATAATTAATTCTTGGATAGTAAATTTTCATTACTAGGAAATTAATCGATTTTAATTAAATTTTTAATAAAAAAATATCAAATTTGGGAAAATGAAATAAGAAAAATAAAAGAAGGAACTGTATTAATAAAAAAATAAGTTCAAAGTTTTCCCTCTCTAATTTTGGAGCCATTTTATACCCTTTTAAAATTTTAAAATTAATTGGCCTTTTTCAATTATGGTATTTATTTCTGTGCATTTTTAAAATTAAAATAAATTCTAAATATTTTCAATATATTTATAGTATTTTTCATTATTTTAGGGACTGCGTTTATACATTTGCGCATTACAATGATACATTTTTTTGGATGTACAAGGAGAAATTAAAAAAATATATATATAAAGATAGACATATTAATCCACAAACGTAATAAATTGCCTGTATCTCCACTATTTTACTTCATTGTATAATTAGAAACATCTCGGTGTTTTTAACTTTTAACATATATTTGATACAATTTGGCAAACTTTGGATCTAATGCTATAAATTAACTTGCAAGCATCTACATTAACGTTTGACATTCATATTAGATCATAAAGATTACGAATCTGAGCCTATATTTTGTATATGAACCTTGGGGTCTGCAATATGGTTGCAAGTCTTACTTTGCCTAAATCTTCAAAAATGCCAAGTGAAAATAATTAAGACCTCGATGTTAAGTTGAAATATTTAATTCAATATCTCAAATAACTGTAATTATCCGAATTTCTTTTTAATTTATGTGATATTATTTCTTCAGAGGCCTGCTTTGTTTCTCTAAATAAATATTCGCTTGTGAATACAGAAAGTCATAATGAACCAATGAAAATCATTTCCTTTCTCAAAAAGGATCACGAGTTTTCAATGTTTAGATTCTGTTTCAATAGACTGTCATTTCCTGTTTGATTTTAATCCCTAAATTAGATGTTACCGTTTCATCTAACTCAAATATTTAATGTAAAATAAGATAGTTAATGTTATGAATTTAATTCAACAATTTAAATTCAGCCAAAAGGTATTCATTTGCATAAAAGTTTACTATTTCATTTGAGGACAATCCTTCTCGGCTATTCTTATAATAACTGTTATTTTCAGTAATGGCGAATTTTAATTTTTGTTGGCGTAAACACGATAGTAGTGTGTCCAGAACATACACCATTCATTCATACATAGATATCAATTCCCTCGGTTGTCCAATTACGATTTTTCAGTTGAACCGGTTTTTAAAACGCACGCGGAATGTAGTGAGTGAAATAAACTAATGTGAAAATTAAAATAAAAGCTGATAAAATATCACGGTCGAAAATAAAAATCATTACTTTCGTAGCATATTAAAATGGCAGCCCCCTCTTGGCATGTTTTATTATATCAGACTACATTTCACGCGTGAAGTCTAAATTGGATGTAGATTATAACATGTTTACAACGACTTCTGTTGGCGTAATTTTCTGTTTCTTGGAGGTCGTTTATAGAGTATAATTTTTTTAACAGGGTAAATGGGTAATTGCATTTGATGTTGGCGTGTTCTTGATTAAGATCTTGATAGAAGATTGTTTTTGAGAGTTTTTGACTTGTTGAAAATATTGTCCGTTCGAGATTGGAGATGAATTTTAATCTCAGTATAATAAAAACAAAAAAAAATGACTATATTTGATAAGAAATTAATTTAAAATTTCATTGGTTTGTTAACAGACTGTCACGCGTAAAGAAGCTCTTGATCGAAATTATATTTTTTGATGCAATAAATAATTAAGTATATAATTACTTATTTATGCAAAATATGTTTTTTTAATGAATTCAGAAAATATAGCATAACAAATTTGTAATTGTGTGGGAGAAATGAGTTCGCAACAGTTGCTATTCGAATTAAATTGTTATTGAAATTCAATAAAATCTTTCTATTAATCTGTTAGATAAACGTTCCATTTTTCAACCCCTACTCTGCTTTGTTTGTGTGCCACAATTTTAAACGATCCTAAATGAAGAAAATGAATCCAGAACTATCTGTTCGCTTTAAAGTTTGTGTTACGTGAAAATGAGAATGTTTGGATGTTCATATTTGCATATTCATCATCCTCAAATATTTAACTGATCTTTTGTGAAATCGAAATACTTATAGGCAAAAATGCATTACTTTTAGATCTAAGAGCAGAAATAATCTATATCAGTCATAGAGTTTTGAATGTATCAAAAGTTTGAAACAAAACCTAATTTGAGCATGAAGTTTCTTTTTAATTCAATTAATGTATTAGCAAATTAAATTTAAAGGCAGTTAGATATTTTTTATAGTTTTTTTCAAAGGATTAATAATAATATTTATAAAAAAAGAAAAAAATTCCGAAATCTCTGACTTTGTTGATTGAGATTTGGAAATATCCATTAAAAGTACAGCGATACTCCTAATACGATTTAAATGTTTTTTTTTTTTTTGCTCAGTTTTGTTTGTTGAGTAATGTGTCCTATCTCTATCCTTCCCTGACTCAAATTATTGAGATTGTTAAGTCCAACCCAAGCACTCTAAAATGGTCACTCTATTTCAGCAGTTTATCAGAGGAATCAAAAGCTGAAAAAAAAAACAATGTAGATGAGTTGTAAAATTCTAGATTATGGGAATTAATTTTCTTTGATCCATAGAAAATGATATTTTTATTTTTATTCTTACGGATTTTGAATGAATTCATAAAAATAGCAAATTTAACTAAATTGAGGAAGCCTGAATATTTCCATACTAATTGCTATCTGACAGTTTTCTCATTTTGTCCACTTACACAGCCAAACCCAGTTTATTTCGCCTCAAATTTCTGAGAAAAATCAATCAATCTAGTCTCTACGGGACAATGTAAAGTCATGAAACATGCAGATTAGGAAACATGAATTCACTTATCCGTCATTCTTTTCTCTTCAAAGTAAATAATGCGACTAAATAGGTTGCACTCCTCGATGTAGTCCTGCAAGGCACAACAAATGATTAAGTGCGAAATTAAATATTCCCAAGGTCCATTATCTGTACGTGCAAGAAGAGCAATCAAAACTCATTGATCAGCACCACATCAACTGTTGCCACATCCAGCGACGTCTAATCAATACTCAGATAAATTTTCCAACACCGACAAAACAATCTGATTATTACACAACCGCCAGTAGCCAGTCTCTTTAAAAGGATCGGTTATATGACGCTTTGTCCTCTCGAAGCGCCCAAAGCTAAGGCGGGGTGAACCCACGTGACATGAACCTATGAATACCTAGGGTGGAGCTGGCCAAAGACATTTTGTCTAAGAATAAAAAATGATAAGCCATTTTGTTTTTTGCTTTTCTTTTACCCTCCTGTTCCTTCTATCTCTTGCCTTTTCTGTTTTTGAATATTATTGACAGTCGACTTCATAAATCAGACACTTGTCTTTGTCGTCCTTCCGATCACATTCCTACGATCGAACAGTTCCAGTCCCCCCTTTCCATCCCCCCATTTCTTTTGGAGCATGGAGTATTATTTGTCGGCGTTTCTTTGTTTTTTGGGCAGCAGCCAACCTTAATAATAATGGGGAGGTTTGCACCTGAAAGCCCTGGTTGTCATAGATCTAAATCACGTCGCCTTCGAAATGCTTAAAGACTTTTCCCAGTGTATCGCATTACCAGGGGCACCATGGTCAATCGAGTTTTATTCACTGTTTGGGGATTAGTTAGACGCAATTTGTATTCTGCGGAACACTGATGACATGTTTGTTCTCAACTTCACGGAGGTGCTTTGCTGGTGTACTTTCATGAGTGCCACCATGGAATATTGGCACTATTAGTTTCTACACAAGGGTCCTCAATTTGAGGCAACTTATTAGCAGATTGCTGAAATTACATTCTTGAAAAATGAAAATAAATGGAAATAAACATAATAAATCTTCCAAAGAAATTTCATCGTTTTTACTTTTTTCCTGAGGATCGCACGTATTTAATCTTCATAACAGGCTTTTAACACTAGATGATATACTCGGTGCTGTTCGGCATGAAAATAATTCTAAGTTTAACATTAAAAAACTACGCTTATATATAAAAAAAAACGTTAAAAAATTTAACAATTTTAATTAAACGTTAACATTAAAAACTAAATTTATATAAAATATAATACATAAAATTCTTTTCTTGGTTTAATTTTTTTAAAATTAAAATGTGAGTATCTGTTTAATCAAACGATTTTTTAAAGCGCTGAAAGCTAGTTTTTAATAATTTTTAAAGAATGGCGTATAATTTAATTAGTACTGAAAATGATATTTCAGAGATAGATAGAATTATTAATATCTTTATTCTGTATTATTAATTCTTCCTTCTGTCTGTAATATATTTTCATTCGATAGGAATAGCAACATTAAAGTTTGTATAGATATCAGAATATAACTTTTAACTAATAAAAAATTAACTATTTATTGAATTGTCATGAAATCCATTCTGATAACTCATAGTATTTGCGACAATAGTTTGAAGAATATGTATTCAGTAATTTGGATTTCTACGGAGTGCAAAAGTAATGTTTCAATTTTATTTTTGTAAATTTGTATATTAAATTACAGCATTTAATAACAATAAAAAAATATCGCATATAGCATCCAAACTTATCTAACGGTAACTGTACAGTGATATTAAAATTTTTAAATCCGCGGGATATGGGGATAATGCTAATTTTTTTAAAATCCATTAATTCATGAATATATCGAGATTTCAATTAATTTATTGCATTAAGTTTTTCCCATTCTCAGTTGTCTCTCAGACATTTTTTTTTTTTTTTTTTGGAAATTCTTTGAATTTGATTTCTTCAATTTCTTTTTCTCCTCAATTTCACATCCCATGTGACCTGATCAATTTCGTTTTCCACTTATAAACATTTTACTTATTTCTAAACCATCCTTTGCAGTCTACTCAAATTTCATACATTTTTCTTCAAATTTGTAATCACAATATATTCTTATGCACCAGACAATACTCAGTAAATCCAAGAATATTATATATTATTTTGATTGCGAGTTAGAAAAGTTCAATTTTGGTTTTAAAAGCTGTGTAAACATCTTAGTGTGGCTGTATTTACTATAGTGAACCGGAAACTCCTTGCATAATGATTGATTTTTGATTGCTTAATAACATCCAGCATAACCGATTCCAATCAGATACGTTGCAAACTTTCAATAAATGAGTAATTTTAGGGAAATAAAGTACCAGATTTTTTTTTATGTAATGTCTTTGGAAAAGTACTTCATCTCGAAATGTCCTTTGGGCGTATGGTATTGCATTCCAGTAAGCTGAGAAATGAAAAACAATGCTTTATTCCGCGAATATTGCTGAAGACAATGAAACGCTAAAAGCTAAGAAAAAATACGTTGGAAGAGCACATAAAGAACAGAACTTTCAGAAATTAAAAATATATAAGTAAACAGAAAATCTCTAATAATAAAATAACAGTAACAGCACTATGGCGGTTGGTGTTTACATTTCAATGGCTCGCTCTATGGTAAAAACTCCAGACAGATCGAGTGACTCATTCGAGGTCCTCATATATTTGTAGGCAGAGCATGACGTCGCATGGAACTCTTCAGAAGAATCTCTAGATATCGATTTTTAACAAAGATAGGGCAGTAATTCTTGTATCTTTCAGAACCTTGTTTTTTGTCGCCAAAATCGTCGATGTCGGAAATTATTGACTTCGCAACTATTAAGAATCTGTGTAAATCTTTCTTTTCAACTAGAACATGACAGGGAAATAATATCACAAAGTCGTGACAATGTCTTATAATCGGAACCAAATGCATAATTGTGTCGAATTACCGCCACTTTATCTTTTGAAAATTTATTTTAGTTTTCCTTTTTACTTTTTCGTTCTGCTTGAACAATTTGGCGTGGTGTAAATGGCGAGAATCAAAAATATTCATATTCTTATACGTGAAGATTGTAATGCATCGCGAACAAAGGGAATCTGAGTGAATGAAAAAAAAAGTGTTGTAAATGGTAAAAAAGTGTAGAACTAGGAACGTAAAATTGAACCAATGCTAAACTTCAGTATTCATGTCAATGGAATGAAATCATGATTATCTGAAACTTTCGGGAATCATTGCATATTTGCAAGACAAAAAAAGGAATTGGCATCAAAATCATCGCAAAATCGCCAGCAGTTAGATATTAAATTAGCGCAATTAGATTACTACTTTTAATGCAATTACCAAATACTAATGTAATTTGATTATCAAATATTAATATAATAAAATGTGCAATTACTTTTCTCATGTGAATGAGATTTTCGAGAATTGACTCCATTGTTGGTAATTATTTCCAAATTTTTTTCATGAAATAGATTTGTTTTATCTTGGGTTTTCTGTCACAACAGCTATGAAGTTAATTATGCTGTGTCAAACGGAATGTTAAAATCATATCAATGTAAAAAGTTTTTTAAAAATTATAAAATTTTCAGGATTAAAATGATCTATTAAAATATTAACAGATTTTAAATGAGCGGATAAATTTTAATAGATTTTAAAAACGTATGGATAGTTTCATCAAATAAAACGGATGATGAAATTAGTTTCGTCTCCAAAAACAACAAAAGCTGAAGATTAAAATTTGTATATACTATTAGAACATAACGGGCAGACATATGATGCATCAGGAGAACATAGGTGGATGGTCATCAAATAGAATTAATTTAAAACCTAAATTTTCTGAACAATACAATTAAAATACAAACAAATCACTTTTTCTTTTCCTATCAGATAGAAAATACAACAATTCAAGCGTGTATCGGAAATTAGATAAAATTAATATCTTAAAACTGAAAACGATATAAGTTTTAAATATCTTTCACCACAGGATGGCAACTACAGATCGATTTCACAATGAGTATCGTGTGTACAAACAACTCTTAACTGAAGTGCCTCAGGTTAGTAAAAGAGATATCTTCACAAAAAGATTAAAAAATAAGTGAGTAAATAAATGAAAAAATGATACCCACACATACGTATTGTGTGATGGAATAAAGACCTCTTGGGTTGGGCGGAGTACCTTGTCTTTTGTTCTTCTTCAGAACCCGTTGGCTTATCATAATTCTTTGATGACATATTTCAGTATTGGAGTTCACCTTTGTCTCACAGAATAATAATATTCACCCATTTTTATTCATTAGAATAGATAATGAAGTAATCGAACCCTGGCGTGTATTTATTTACACTCAAAATCGAAATGGTTTTGGATTTCAGTGAATAATGTCCTCCCAGGTCAGTTCTTTGTCGAAATAATGCCGATGCATTTGAGATTTTGTTTCTCGTGTGATGACCTACGGAAAACAATGATGCGATAAAAACACATTAACAGTAAATATCATAAATATTTATGGCAGAGAAACTGCATAAAAGTTGAAACGGAATACTTCTGATACAGTTAGAAGGAAAATAGTGGGCCTAATAACAATGGCGGGTACTTTTAATAAGGTATTATGTTGCGCCGATGTGGAGCAGTTTTGACGTGAAGTTTTTGTTTATAATTTATATGAAGATGGAGTGTAGGTGTAGATTTATGTCAGTGCTGTAATGAGATGATTGTATAAATTGAATATAATAATTTTTGTAAGTGGCAACATAAATCTTCCGTTTGATATCGCAGTACCAGAGCTAACTCTGAAATATTTTGGCAGTATTTAAAATAACTGATTTTTTTTTTATTTTGCGACTGAAAGTATGTCAAAGAATATGCATAAGACTTGTGTATAAATTTTTAGTTAATGATGTATTGTTTGGTTAGCTCAGTTCATCTCTTGGCTGCGATGCAAATAATTACAGTCACTTATATTGGTATTAGTAAAGTATCTTTTATTGATATTAGAAAAATGATAGAGCTATGAAAGGTTTGGGAAATTACCTTACTTAAACGATAGTGACTAACATATAGAAATGTAAAAGTCTAGTTGTGTGATATTTTCAGATGGCTCGTAGATTTTTAGTACTTGGAGCCTCTAAATCAACCTCCTACTGATGTTCTGTGGTGTCTGGGCATAGTCTTTCCTTACAATTGGATTGAAAGGTTGGACAGTAGTATGGGCTCCTGAAAAATTTCTTTTTTTTTTTTTTTTTTGTTCTTCTTTTAATGTTACATCAATGAATGAGTCATTGACACACTAAATCGTCACACTGAAGCTATAGGATAATAGATGACGTGTTATATATTCTTTATCGTATATTGCATTAGAAATATCCAATACTGGAATTATCAGAATCAGTCAATAAATAACAGGTCAGGTACAATGTTAGGGACTTTCTTCAGCAGTTGTTACCAGTGAGGAAAGATGGTGATACATTTCAGTCTTCAGTGGAAGCACACATATTCCTTTCTTCCAAATAATATGAAGACCATCAAGTGCCGTTTAGATATTTCTGTCCTTCATTAAGCGTACTGACCTGCTCCTGGTCGAAATCCATGGTCCATGCTGAGTAGTTTCATAAAGTTTTGGCAAATTTCAAGATGAGAATCAAATCGAAGAAGTCTAGATAAACTTCCTCATGGTATTTCGAGAATGTCTTGTCACATCCAGTCAATTAAATAACAACGACGACAAAAAAAAAAAACTTTTGAAGAAGTTAAAATGAGAAATCCCGAGTAATTCTTTTTCAGACCTGCCTACTTCTGTTTGGCTTCCATATATTCGGTGAGTTAAAAGAATACTATAGGGACAACAAATTCAGTTAAACAATAAAAACGAAGAATACTCGCGAATAAGGTCAAATAGCAATCTAACAATTTCTACAAACAAGTTATTTTGCAACCAACGTCACAATGTGATAAATGCCTAAATAATTGCGAATAAAATTTCCAAGTTTTTTTTTAAAATAATTACTGTGATATATTTTCTACCTCGTTATTTGTTGATTGCATTCTGATAGCACACAGCTTTTATATTCTTCGAAATACGATGTGGCAATGGTATTGTTGTTAGAACAAGTATTGATATTAGATCTAATTTCTGAGTAACTTAGATGCTATCACATTCAAACAGACAATTTAAAACAACAAATCGATCTGTAAAAATATATATTGATCCTCTATCTAGATACACGCTCTCTCATTACATCTGTCGGAGAAATTTACTTCTAACTGGAGGGGGTAACATAACTATTATTTGCTTCCTTGAATTGTGTTACCTTTCCGATACTCCGTTGTGAGCATCTTTTTATTGCTTGTTACTCGTTACGCAGTGATCGATTATGATGGAGTGTGAGCTTCTCAAAACTAATTTCATTTGCTTCTCTTATGTTTCGACGAGAGTTTGCCTATTAATTTTGATGGAAACTCGAGTCTAAACGGCCCGGAATGGAAGATTTAACTGCGATGAAGTCAAAAACGTGAAG
>JAPMOR010014429.1:257959-273690 GCA_026543865.1 Argiope aurantia
AGAAATGAAAAAAAAATCATAGAAGTGGGCTGGTGTTGGGGAGAATGTAAACCCTAACATTAGACCACGTGCAGAATAGTGGCGGAGCTCCGAAAGTTAAACAGCAAGAACAGCCTCCTTAATTATACTCTTCATCACATACAATGTCACAAGCGAGGATCGTTATGGAAGTCTTAATGGAGATATGTTGTAGGTTAAAAGACCATTAGTATCTGAGAATGAGGCAAATTAATAGATAGCATACGGTACAAATTGTATGTGACGATTAAATTGTAAGCTCTGACGGGTGTTATTAATATAAAAATTTAATGAAAATGAAAACTTTTCATGGACTCTGTGCAGTAAATGAAAAAGTCCTGGACAAAAACTATGATTTTATGGGTTTCTGGTATATGACAGGAATAGTAAAGAGATTTTTGGTGTAATGAACTTAGACTGATTAGAGGATAGTAATAATCTAACTATCAGTAGTTTAATTTTTTTTCCATCTATGCAATATAATGTTTCCAGATTCTGTTTTGAGGCATTTACAGGCTCTAAAATTTTTATTTTTTATAAATAGAAAGAAAAATTATTAATTATTTAAAAAATTATTCAAGCTATCAGAAAACTAGCTAAATGCTAAATTACAAGACACCTCTGATTTAATAAATATAGCCAGTTAATTCTATTGTGATGTGCATGTAAATTTAACGTCTGCCTCTTAATCGGATATGAAATAGACTCTTAATAATCCAACAGATACTAGATTAAAAAATTGCTACATTAACGAAAATATTACAAAAAATTTATTATGAAGGCAGATTTTATGAGTAAAGCCTTTCTTAATTACTTTGGCGACAGTTTGTTCGCCAGAATTTTTGATTTTTTTATCTGAGCATCTCTCTGGTAATAGTGAAGTCTATTTTGGAGCTGTTTGCTTTTGATGCCCATTTCTTGATTTCTCTAATCTCATTTCTGTTGACTGAATGGAAAGCCAACACTCTCCAGAACATTTCTAATATTAATTTGCAGCTCCAGTAATCAAACATGCATTAAATCTGTGAAAACGTTCAGTGAAGCAATCTAAAATGTTCGTATAGGGTTTTGTTTTCATTTGTCTTTTGCCATTCAGCAATAAGCAATAAGAACGATTCTGTGCCACATACGTTAACGTTTTATATACTATATAGATATTACGAAATGTACGAAACGGAAATTACATCCATATTGAAACAGAAAATGGAAATTTGATTGAATTAGGCTAATTTGCATCTGGCAGCAAAAAGTAAACATTTCTTAACCTTAAGGTTAGAAAGCTCTGTTATTGTGCTACTTTAAAATGCCAATATTGAAATATTGCTTTGTTTCTTTTAAAATATTTCTTTGTTATTGAGAAATCACAGGGAAAATAATTAGCTTTTCAAAATTCATAGATAATAATTAACTTTTAATTCCAAACTGTAAAAACAAAAGTTATTTTATATAACATTTCCATACAATTTAATCCTCTCTTACTTGTTAAAAACAGGAAATTTTTCAAAGAGCTGTCACTATATTTTAAACCGTATAATTGATGACAAATTTCCGTCCACCTAATTACGGGCAACGTTTCCTTATTTTTTTTAATAAATACATTTCTTGCGGCATTGCTGAATTATTAAACAGTTGAATTCTTCTCCGTCAAGTTTTTCCCAATTACACATTTTGTCTGTAGCTCCAGTTAATTATACGAGTCGTTAAGGTCACAGTTTGTTTGTTGCATTGTTTCTTAATCGAGTAATGAATAGGAATGAGCGGGTAATTAATATCGTTTGCTAATGAAAATATGATTAGTTTTTTAAAGAAAACAATCTATTCGAATGGGCGGCCGCGCAAAAAGATGGTGCAGTAGTTTTTTTTTTGTGTGTGTGTGTGTGTGTTTGTGTGTGTAATAAATAGCTGTGAAGGAAAAAAAGAGAGAGAAAAAAAAAAAAAAAAAGACTGGCCAAAGGCGTGATTTTAAAACTACTGAGTAGGTAGGTTTCTTTTATAAATGCTTCAATTTGGATTTCGTGATTCCATTGGTGGAATAAAATGTCAAGTAAATTATATTCTTTTTGTTTATTGAAATGGATAACGCGTTGCGTTCATTTTTTATATTTTTTATTGACAGTTGTCTCTGGAAATTAATCTTTAATTTGCCATTACAGTCCAAAATGAATGACTGAGAGATATATGGTACCAATAAATTGTATGAATTATGATTTTTTTTTTGAATTGGCTTTCATTATTATTAGGTATAAATTAAATTGATTGTGATTGTCAAAATGGATATAACAAATAGCTGTTAAATCTTCTTTAATAAATGAGTTATTTTTAGATGATGGTTTCTTGATACATTTGAATAGGAAGCAATTATTTTTTATCCATTTTAATCTAAAGGGATTTTAAAAAAATATTGAAAAAGGAATCGCATTTCAAATTATAGTAAATTACCTTGTTATCGGCATAACGAATGATAATGGCACCTGTGTTCAATATTTTATACCTCATCCTCACATTCCTTAGTATATTGATCGGTTCCATTTTTTTTCTTTTGAAAATACAAATATAAATAGTGCTGTTCATATGGCGCAAAGTTAAAAGTAGATAATACATTAATTAGAATATACAGATAAGGATTTCCATTTTTTGTCTTGCTTTTTAGAAGTAAATTTGGATTATTTGGGAAAAGAAGTAATTATCTAGATGTTACATAATTATAGAGGACCGCAAGATCTGGAGAATTTTTTTGTAACATTTTGCAAGTTATTTAATTTTGTGCTTTCATTTCAGAGGCCGTGGAATTGCATTTATTCAAATTAAAATCTAGTATAGTCTAAATTAATATTCTAGTGGTACTCCTAATTACTATTTGTAAATTTTGTTATTCTGAAGAAATGTGTGTTTATAACTTTAAGAAAATGTCCGATCCCTTTATTAAATATTATTTAAATTATATTCAAAAAAAATTGTCATTATTTTGATTATTTTTAAGTTTAGTTCAGCAATTTTTTTATATGCGATTTACTGAATCCAACTTTTCAGAAAGTGATTTGCATTTAAGTGCTTTATCATTTCAGTTTATCACAATTTGTTATTTAAAAATTATTTATATAAAAATTAAACTAAAATTGATGAAACAAATATTTGGTTTTTAAAATGATGAGAAAAAAGGTTGCCTAAGACACCTTAAAAGGCATAATCCATCTCTTCTTAGGGATAGAAGACATTTCCTATCATCTGGGTTTAGAATATTTAGCCAAATCCATGAATCAAAGATAAGTGAGAGAGGGGAGGAAAAGTATTTTCTTATAATCAAAGTGACATTGGAGTGCCTAGATATCATTTGTTGTAAAAGTCAGTCAGCTTCAGTAAATGACGGTTAGAAATGCTACTGGACGCTGTTCAGCAGAAAAAGACTCATATTTTATGTTTTTCTTCGAGAAAAAACAAAATAAAGATTTCGACAGTCGGTAAAAAGCAGTGGGTTATCCATTTTTAGAACGCACATCGATTTACAGGTTTTTTGGAAAATGATTTGCAAGTTAAAAAAAACCAGAAAATAAAAATCAAACTATGGAGACTATTTAATTAAATTTCCGATCCGTTTTAAAGCTTCTTTTTGGTTGTATATTTCGCAATTTTGAACGAAGCCATGGGACGCCTTCAAAATCTAGCCAATCCTCCGCGGCATGACTACGCAGAACGTATCGTATCAATGGATTTAGCATGCTCTATAATCGCATACACAGTATATCTTCTGTAGAATCAGTCCTCAATTAGTTGCAGAATACGCGCAAATCGTTTCTATTACTGAAGCCGATACTTCCCTCCTTTGCCATTCAGAATGCGATATTTAGTCTTAAATCAGGCAGGATAAAATACACAATTACACAACAATAAAATGCACAACACACATTCTATAGAATAGCAAAGATAATTACTAATATATCATATTTCTTTGTCGTCCAACTTTCATTTATTTGAAACTATGCGTTTTTTGGCGACCAATTGTTTCACATGGAATATTTTTGTGTTATTTGAAATTAAACAAAAGCATTATAGTAGAATACTAAGCGTTATATCGCATGTGAGTCTTAGATATTATATTTGCATGATATAAAAGTTATGTCGTTTTAAAAGTTTCATATTTAATCTGTTCCTTATGGATATCAAACTTTCCAATAGAATCAAATCCTATGACATCATAGCGCTATCCCAATTTTTATGATAATTTGTCCTTAACATGCAAGGATGCAACTTCTCTTTTTTATTTAACAGATAAATTTTACAGATATTAAAGACTTTTTCTTCTTTGCTACGCGATAAAATTTTTGACAGAACGCAGTTTGAGCAAAGACAAAATTATATATATTTAAAATTGTTTGCATTTAAGAAAAATATGAAATACCATTAAGTTAAATTTTTGAATTTCAAATGATACAAAAAGCAGTTTTTGTAAAACAATCTTTTGGGAAGTTATGACTCAAACACGCTAAAATATTCCTTTTAGTTTCCTCTGTGGATTTTTTATATGTTCAACGCCAAAAATAATCTACCTACTTTTTTGGCCTATTGTACACTTGGCACTCTTTCTCTGAATGAGCATACATAAAAATATACATATTCTTTTCTTTCATCTTTTCTTCTCTCCAACAACACCATCCACTGCTACAGAACTAGATACGAGATCTACCAAAAGAAGCTGTCACGTCCAATGCGAACAAGACAAATTATACCCAAAGCTGCGAACAATCACACAGAACAAATGCGTGGTCTTAAAACAGGAAAAATTAATATCGAATCACCGGTCATCAACAACATCAGTCCTGTTGAGTGCCTACATAATCCGAATCGGAGAAAGAAGAAACCTGTTCCTTTCTGACCTCCTCTGAATATTGTTTGAGGAGAAAGGAACTAGAAGTCATTTGAAAACTAGATTCAAGACTGAATGATCAGTTGTCACAACCTTCAGCAGACTATTGTTAAAAAGCTTTAATTAGGTCAATTTGATCATCTGTACGACTTTAACGAATTGTCCTTTTTTTCTAGAAAAAATTTACGATGCATCCGACTTGAATATAAATGGATTTCTATGAAAGATTGACATAAATATTTTGTATAGTTATTTCAATTTGCTATCCTGGTCTTATTTTAGTAAGATAATAAAGTTCGGTGCTTCAAGCATAAAATTAACTTATTTTTAAATTTGTAGAAAAAAATATAAGAAACCGTGGGGCTTTGGTAAGGCCTCAGCTTTTGGATTGGAGGGCTCCAAGTTCGAAATCTGATTCCATTAAAGACTCACCGAGTATAAAGACCTGATGAAGTTAATTTTAATTGAATGGTTTAAATGTTTTAAGACCGGTGTTGCGAAAGTTCAGAGAAGAGAGTGCCAACTCAGGAATCGTTTTCGTCACCTGATCGCGGTTTAAACTAAATCCTTATATTACATCAAAATGGAATATCAGTATAACGGAATTTTTAAAATGTTTAATTTTTTTAATGATATTTAATCCACTATGTGAAGCATTCGTTCATTATTTGTTTGCTTAACAGGTGCTTAATAGGTCATAATGACTGACATTTCTATCAGGGAATAAAAACTAATTTCATGCTGAATACCTTCTGAAAAACAATAGTTAGCTGTTTATCTTCTCGGATATGAAAAAAAAAAAAAAAAAAAAAAAAAAAAAAAAACAGAGAAAAAGTATTATTATTATGAAAAAGAATCGACCTCCCCTTTCATCTCCATTTTCTTTATTTTGATGAAACTTCACATTTTAGGATTTTATACTCCTCAACGATTTTTCAAATTTCTTTTCATTTTTTTATGTGTGTGTGTGTGTGTGTTGTTATATCTATCTGTCAGTTGATTTGTGTGTGAAAAAGATTACTTAAAACCGGCGAGATAGAAATGGAATCCTATGTGTGGTCTTCATTTCAAGATTGTAGATTTATGTCAAATTTTAGACGAAATACATTGAAAGTAAATCTGTATCTGATCGAGAGTATACAAGACGATCGCTCAGTTCAGATAAATGAAACTTGGAATATAATTTTATCATCACATTGGTGGATGTATATCAAATTTTGAATCAATTCCGTCTTGGAGATAATTGATTGTTGCTATTTTTATGATATGCATGTAAGTGCATAAAAGTACAACAAATTACATGGATTTGTCTCAGTATATAATACTCAATCGAAATTTTTGATCTATGTCTATTTTTAGACATAGATCAAAAATTCGATTCGATTTCAAAATTATAATCAAAATTTCGATTTCGATCAAAAAATTCGATCCATCCGTCAGTGCAAAGAGTATATGTTTATCTACCTGTATGGGAATACAATCATTCAAAAATTCCAAATCCAAGATAAATGAAAATTGTTATGAGGTCGTGACATTAAAATTGTAGATATAATCAAATTTTGGACTTGTACAGAAAACATTAAACTCTCCAACAAGCATTAATTTATTTTCTTCACTATAGAATGGAATTTAAGCGAAACGTAGAGGAGTATATCAAACTACTGTTGTTTGTCCTGTTGAAAAAAATCTCTTATAATAATAGAAAAAAATTTGTATATTTTGATTCTTCAGCTCTAAACTCGCATTCATGCAAAATATTATATATAGTAATTATAATTAAAGTGATCCTATTCAGACCCCTCTAGAACCTGTTTTGCCAAACGGATTTTCATAAAACTTGGTATATGCGCTATATGGATCATGGGGAAAAACTTTCTGCAATGAAAAAAAATAGTTCACATTTTGACAGCCAGGATACACTTTTTAAAAATTCCATATACGAATTAGTCAAACCTATAAAGAGACTTACAGTCAAAACCCGAAAATCATTCCGTGTGCATTTATCATTATTAATCAATCATACTCTTACTGAGAAGTAAATTATGCATACCGTGGTGAAATAAATCTAAGTTTTAGAACAAAAGATTAATTTAGTTTATTTATTATCTATTCGACCGAACAACTGCTAAAATATGTTCACATTATATATATATAATTAGTGCATCGCATTCGAATTTCTGCTACGTGCGATGAAAATATTAAACAGAAGCAAATATTGGATTGCATTTTCTAGCTTCGGTAAATAATCAGCGGAAGTATGATAAACTTCCTCGCTTAAAAAGTCTTATCCTTCTCCCTTTTAGTAAAATTATGAACTTTGTGTAAGGCCGAGAATCTTATGCATGATATTAGCAAACGATAGTTACGAAATATATATCTTTGAGTAAAAATGTTAGATTTACCCTATCTGTTGTACGAATATGTAATTAAATTTTTTTGCCTTTCCGATGAAACCAAAATTTTGCAAAAAACTACAATTATAGTCACAAGATAGCATACCATTGAATAATAATTTCAATGATTTAAGTCATTGCATTTACATGCGTGTAAAAGTACAGTACAGACATTGCCAAAGTTGTGTGCAACCATTTAACAGATTTGGTTCAAAATTTGATAATCTGCATAACTAGGTTTTTACCTTTTGGAGTTATCGAATTCACCTGCCGAACAGCCCACCAGACAAACTTCCTGTGAATGGATTTCGTTCAAAATTTCATAAAAAATCTGCAAATTTCTAAATTTTGTGATACTGTAATTTTAACTTTTTCATTTGACTCGTAAACTATGCAGATTTTTTTTTAATTTAAAAGAAATCACGCGATCAAATAATTGATGAAACAATGAAAACGTTTGAATTAATTTCTAACAATGCAATTTATTTTAGGGAATAAGGCATAAAATTATTTAAAAAATATTTTCAAAATTCAGTAAAAATTTGCACAATTATTAAATTTGTATCATTAAAAAGGCAATTTTTAAAATTTATTTTCATGCAATTATGTTTTTAGAAATTATTGAGATAAAACGCCAGAATTCAATTTAATTTTTCAATCAAAATTCTACTTAAGAATTTTAAATAATCGCTTCGAGCATGCTCCAAAATGCCAAATTCGATAGTTGTCTGGTCTATAGAGTGCCAACACGCACACGGGCGCACGCACGCACACTCATACATACATTAATCTTTTTTATTAGCACAAAAGATAAAGATTACGACTTGAAACTTCTCAGCCTTCACATTTGTACGCAATATTATTAAAAGGAGTTATTCTATTTTACAAATATTCTGAAAACTATATTAACGCAATTAAACACATAAGAATCTGATGAATTATACTTCATAAAGTGTTAATATTATCCTAATATTTTCTCCTCTATAGAAGTTTTTTAAATATCTTTTTTATTTAGCAATTGGAAAAGGAATTTTTTTAATACACCTGCTAGAGGCCTTAGGCAGCTGCCTCGCTTGCCTAGTTGGAAACCAGCCACCGGGAAGAACACTCCCTTAACTTTTAATTTCATTAAATAAATTTTGATATTCTAAATTATTTCCTAGCATTTATTTTAATAGCTGTTGTGAGTGAAAAGTAAAACCAAAGATAATAAAGCCATTCGAAAGTAAGATTCTAGGTTGAAGAACCAATGACATTATTGAAAGATTTATTGAACGATTTCTTCAATCTGCATACAAGTATTAACTATCACAACGAATTCTTTGTACTTGTTTTATTTAATAGTTGATTATTCAAATCGTTTCTAATCTAGAAGATAAATCCTTACCAATCCTTTCGGCTTAATTGTGTGTTTGGTAATAATTTATTTTTTCCTTCTTGGCAATTTAATGGGGTCATTTGAAATAATGGCTTTCAGACGATTTCGTTGTCAATAAGAAGTTTATTTCAAATGTATATTTATATGTTTAACCTCCAGGGTTTTATTTATTTACAATAGTTTATGTTTTCGTCAAGGAAATATCATAATATTTTGTGACTGCAGTGATTGTTTTCTTTTAAAACCAAAAGACATTGTTTCATTTTTTATCTCTTGTAAACACTCATTTATTTTGCTTTATTTAATATCGTTAATTAACAAGGATATCTATATGACAGTATTTTTTTAATCCGATTTTGTTTAGTTAGATTAACATCTAGTTTTGAACTTTCATAATCATATTTAACCGCCTTCCTCTAATGATTTCTTTGATGATTGTATTCTCATCTGATGATTCGTAAAAGTCTTGACATGTTTCAGCTTCTTGTTTGCATTTATCTGCTGTTTAAGAGGATAGTTTTTTTTTTTTTTTTTTTTTTTTTTTTTTTTTGATATTAGGAAATTTTTTTAGGATTTTTCTTTTTATAATTTTATTTCTAAATTCCATGATTTTATGTACATCTACTCCACTGATTGTCGTCACTGATTGTTGCCCTCAATCGATATATTTAGTAAAACGATTCATGTAAAAAAGGTGAATCTATTGATTTGTTAAACAGAAGATATATTTTTGTTGGTCTTATTTAATTGCCCTTCTAATTTTTACTAAATTTTAACAATTTTTGATGATTTTTTTTGCATGGCTTTGCATTCATTGAACAATGCATTTCATTGTTGCAATAAATTCAAACCGTTCTCATTTTTCAACAAATATTTAATTGTGTGACTTTCTACCATCATTCAGCAATAAAGATTCTGTTTATAAGTCTATATAAGTTCGCATAGAAAAATTTATGTATATATTTATTTGGTCTAGGAATTAATTCGTGCGGTTTTTAATAAATAATTAAAGCTTTATTTCAAAAGCTAAATACATAAATACGTTATCAAAAATATTGTCCATCGCTAGCCACTACTTTTCCCCATCTTTCAGGCAATTTACGAATTCCGTGTCGAAAGAATTCCTCACTTTTCGAAATGATCCAATCAGAGATCTATTTTTCAATATTTTCTGAAGAAGTGAACCGCTGTCCAAGCAAATCATTATTCATGGAATCAAACAAGTAGTAGTCTGAAGGAGCAATGTCTGGTGAATACGGCGGGTGGGGTAACACTTCCCATCCGACATTTTCCAAATATGTTTTGACCGGTTTTGCGACATGTGGTCGAGCGTTATCATGTTGAAAAATAAATTTATTATGTCTGTTATTCCATTCTGGTCGTTTTCTGGCCAGAGCTTGTTTCAAACGCATCAACTGAAGTCGATAACGTTCTCCATTAATAGTTTCACTAGGTTTCAGAAGCTTCAAATTTTTTTGGCTGTCCAGGTCGTTCTTGGTCTTCCAAGCCGTAATCACCACTTTTAAAACGTTCAAACCACTTCTGACACATTCGCTTAGCTAGAGTATGGTCACCATAAACTTCCACCAAAATATGATGACTTTCGGTAGCACTTTTCTTCATGTTAAAGTAATGAAGAAGAACCCACCGCAAAAACACTTTATCAGGCACAAAATTTGACATTTTCAGTTGACTAAAAATTGTTGTTGTTTACTCTTAAACCAAATGGCATATACTAAACTAGATGCGCAATAACAGTAGTTTTAAATGCATGTTTGAACAAACGAAACTATGGGACAATAAGCTAGTTACGCCATCTCTTGCAAAACCGCACGAATTAATTCCTAGACCAAATAATAAACACAAAAGTGCAGATTTAATAAAATATAAAGGTTTTAATCTCTTTCACAATTTTTTTTCTGACAACATCTTGAAAGTTCATTGTTTAAACTATTAATTGTTAAAACTAGAAATTTTTGTTTAACTGAATTTGAATGAATTTTAGTCAAAAATTTCTTTAATTTAAGCAATGAACTTTCAAGATGCTGTCAGATAAGAAATTATGTTATCTGACCCTGTACATATCTAAATTAGATATGTACAGGGTGCGGCAGAAAAACTCGGACAAAGTTATTACATCATAGAATAGAAGTTAATTAATTTATTTTTAATTTTTGTTCATTTCTTTTTGTTTACCACTTCAATTATAACATATTTTATAATGTATCTTTTAGTTTATTTACTGATTTTGGGCATTTTTACAATGCCAAGCAAAAGATATGCTATTTTAAAGTTGGAAAACAAGCAGTATGAAGTCGTACGTTTGCTTAATGTGCCTCGGCCAGCAGTGTCTGATGCAATCTATTGTTTCAAAGAGCTTGGTAATGATGGTCAAAGTCCAGGAAGTGAACTAAAACGTATGGGGAACACTTTCTGTAGCCGTAGGTTATCAAAAAGCGAGTTCAATGAAATTCGACGGTTCACATGTGAAAGATCGCTAGTGAACTGGAAATAAGGGACCGATCAGAGCAACGAGTGGCAAAATCAGAACTTGGACTTAGCCTTACAAGGTCCAGAAAGTTCAGCGTCTCACTGAAGAAAGCAAACTCATGCGGCTCCAAAGACGCCGAAAACTTTTGAAATGGGCCGCATGTCAGAACTGAGAGAGATTCCTTTTCACTAATGAAAAGCTCCTTACCGTCCAAAAGTTCGTAACTCCTAGAACTATAGGATCTGGTCTGTAGACACACCAAGCACTTCAGCAATTGGTAAACATCATAAAAATCCAAAGTCGATCATGTCTGAAGCGGAATTTGCGAAAGCTGCAAAACATCTCTGAATTTTGTGGATGAGGGAGCTAAAATAATTCACAAAGTGTACCAGTGGGGCATTCTAAAAGCTGTTATATTTCCGAGGGACAAAACGCACTTCGGCAGTGTAAAGTGGGAGTTTCAACAAGACTCTGCATCAGCTCCCAAGGCTAAAAGACGGAAGAATAATGGAAGGAACATTTTCTGGACGTGATATCTTCTGGAGAATGGGCACAATACTCGCCGAATCTGAATCCCATGATTAAAATGTAAGGTCCATTTTGGAGTCTAGGGCTTGCACTAAACGACATAAAAGTTTGGACTCAAAAGCAATGACTTCTGTTGGAATGGGATAGATTAAAGGAAGAAGACTTGCGGTCCAGTACTGAAAATTTCAATAAGCGTTTGCGCCTCTGCATCACTGCAAAAGTCGATAATTTTGAAACTAATTAAATTTATTTATCAGTAAAAGTTGCTCTTATTAATATTAGTTATATTTTGTCAATTTATTAATTTTTAATCAAGTTATATAAAAATTTATTTGTCCGGATTTTTCTGCCACATCCCCCTTTTCTGGTATGCTTGTATGCAGAATTGGAGTTAAACAATCTTCAATGAAGAACACCTTTTAAATTCTTAACGTAATGAATCTTTTGATGTTACACTTTTCTCTCTATGTAACTTACGATTTTCAGGAATATTGGATGCATTTATTTTCAACTTCTTTTACATGACTTGATGATCATAATTCCATCAAAAATTATTTTTAAGCACGAAATTGTGATAGAAGTTAAAAAATGAAATAACTCATAGACTTACACGTTCCGTGTATTGGGTATGTAAATTATATAATAAAACCAAGTCCCATGACCTTATAGAGCTTAACAAAAAACTGCTCGGTTCTTCTATCTTCTAAATTTCACGATAAGGTATAACTACATTTTCTTATTCTTGAAATCAATCGCATAGATAAAAAAAGAAATAGAATCTTTCCACTTTAGCTTTCTCCATAAAAGAACACTCGACAACAATAAAGATTAAATATTTTAGGAAAGAATGAAAACGATTTGGATTTCATTCGCAGCAATGAAAATATTATTGTAAAATATATTTAAAAATATCTTTAAAAGTTAAATACAAATTAAAGAATTTTACAGTTACTAAACTAATATAATTCAATAGATATTTTTTTGATGTTAAAAGCAATGTAAAACTTTTTTGTTAGGGAATATTTTTGTAAGTTATCGCTTAAAAATGGCTAAAAAAAGTTAAAAATCCTAGTTAAAACATTTTTAAATTATTCTAAATTGCACATTCCCATCTATAAAAAATATTTGTGCCAATTTCGGTAGGTCTAATGTCAATCTGTATAGTGGCAATATACACATACATTCTAATTTATAATTAGTAGAGATGACACCATAATAGTTACTGTTTGGGACTAACTATTAAAAAAACATGTATTGGAAGGAAATCGGTTTCTGCAGTTTTGCTACATTTTAGTGTTCAAAATTTAACTGTCAATGAATAATTTCATGTGTTGCTTTGTATTTTTACAATAATTGAGGTTTAAATGTAATAGTAGCTTTTTTATCGTTTTCATTATAATAAAAATTAAGACTATATCATTTTTGCTTACGTGATAGTCATATAGAAATACTAACAGAAGAAGAAATAATGATAGATAAATTTTGAAAATTCAGAAATAACAATTAATTTTTAATTCTCATGGTAGATTTTCTTTAAATACAATTGCATTCGAAATGCTGAGCGGAAACAATACATTTGCTTACTACTTGCATTTGAAATAAAAATTAATTTTTAAAAAATTTTCAATGTCATCCTTGTTCGCATGCTTTACAACTGTGTTGTCGCTTATCTGGCACGTTCTTTGTCCATTACAGTTTTCGATTATATTACAAAACTCGTTTCGAGTAAAGTGAAGTGACGTCAAGCAAAGTTCGTCAAGTAACAAAGAAGCAAAAGAAGAAGAAAAAAAAAATGAATTCCACCATTTTCAGAAGAGTATTATTTCTTCCAGAGAGATAGTGGAACAGCTTCGACAAGACTCTTCATATCGCATGAGTGTCTTTTGTTCCGACAAAAGAAGCCAGAGTTTTAATGTCTTCTTTTGGAGTGTGCCACTCGCGAGAAGAGATAGTGCGAGGACTGTCTGTAGCTCTTAAGTTGGAATTTATGGCCACGGCATAATAGAGGTCGAGGCTGTGGTCAGAAATCTTTATGCGAGTGCCTTGTCCTTTGTCCTCAAATATTTCTCACTCAATGATAAAGGCAAAGAGACAAGTTCACTGTAAAGTACGAGAACTAGCAAAACGAGCATTCAACTTTTGATCCTGCTTTTATGCTTTTCTTAAATAGATCTGTTTATAGCCTCGAGATCTATGATGGAATCAGATTTTATTGTGCTGGCGAGAACCAATGGTTTTAACTTGGATGTGAAATATTTTACCCAGGATTGTGCGAATTCATTTTAAATAGGGTTCAAGATATTCTAGTTCCTGTCTAGACAGTGCTCTTATTCTTTAGATATATTTAAGGTATTTCCTATTTTTCTGTTGGTGAAGATCTTGAAATCTGATATGGTTTAATTTTCGCTTTACAGGGTACTAAAAAGATTGTCTCTGGATAACAGAATAAAATGGAAACGTAATTTTACGAAGTATGAAGAAATTATTAATATTTATACAGTGGACACTTTGGGTTCAAATCAAAATGGTCAATCACTATAACCGAGTGATTAGTACAGCCGAAATACTTTTAAAATAATACAATTCGGTAGGAATGCGAGAATGCTAGAAAAAAATAACAGATCATTTAATATCATTCAGACGTTTTAATTCGGTATGGAAAAATCGATACAATGTACAGGATTGAAAAATATTCCTACATATTTAATATTTTAAACTTTCTTAAAAAGTTACCTAACTATTGAGTTATGAAGCATTGAGTTGAATAAACCTTTCGTATGAATAATTCTCAACAAATGATTACGCAAGATGCTTGATTGGATGGAGTGATTTTTATAAGAGTCGAAAGGCATGCTGAGGTTTGTGAACTGATGGTAGTATCTCTTCCGTCTCTTCTTAATCTCCATTGTTATGTTATATAGTCATCTATCTTTTCGATTCATCTGTGGATGCAAGCTGTTCCTCCATAGTTTTTAGTTTTCTTCTAATTTACGCTAGTGTTGATACAAGCCTCTCGCCTTTCTTTGGAAAGATACGCTGACTTCTCAATGACCTCTTGATTGGTCCTAATAAAACTTTCTCACCGAACCGCCTAGACATCGAAATGAATCACTGCAAGAGAACTGTTGATCACTAGAACGGGAAAATTTTCTGTGAATTTTGATTGCGGGAGATCCTCTCCTCACTACTTTGTACAAGTGATTAATCGTTAGATCCATGATCACTACAAACGAAGCGGTTCATTGAACAAGCGATTAACAAAATTTCTGTCCTGTTTAGAAGAAACTTTTATTTTAACATGCCCCAATGCATCACAAAAACTTTTAAAATGCACCATTTTTTCAGAAACGGGCATCAGTTCTTTGCATCTCTTCCGAAATAATTTCCTTAGTTGATTTCTTTCTGCTGTCTCAAATAAATAAAGATGAAAATTGTGATTTGTATTTAATTAGATAGCTTTTGTATTCAAAGAGAATATAGAAGGCTGCTACATAATAAAATCCTTTCCCCCAAAATTTTTTTTTATTATGGGCTCAAATGTGTATTTTATAGGGCCATGTTGATGAATTTTCCATGCAGACTGCGGCAGTGACATTTTGATGCAAATAGAAAAAATTCGTCTTCAAATATTCATTATTTTTAATTGAATTTTTTCATCATCAGTATCAGTAAAAGAATTTGGATCAACAGATCCTATGATATTCTCTACTCGGGTTCCTATTGCAAAATCCATCTAGTAGTTTTGCTTGCTACTTAGTATGATATTCTTTTATACAAGGTTATTCAACAAGGAAGAGAAATTTAAAATATTCATTTCCATTAAAAGACAATAAATAGAAGCATATATGATTTATTCGTGAATAGAAGGAAACAAAATGTTTCATGCATTTGGTTGACCCCCCTCCCTCCTCCCCCCAAAAGGCACTGTTGCTTATGAAAAAATGGCCACATCTCAGGAAAAATATTTTATGAGATACCATATACAAAAAGTGAATCCATTATTACAGTTCAGAGTATATTAGTAGTAGAAGAACAGATGTAATGAAGAATATTAGTAGTAGA
>JAPMOR010014429.1:273700-324936 GCA_026543865.1 Argiope aurantia
GAACAAAAGTAATGAAGAACATTAACAGAAGAACAAAAGTAATGAAGAACATTAACAAAAAAAAAGTAATGAAGAAAATTAGCAGAACAGAAATAATGAACGTTAGCAGAAGAATAAAAGTAATGAAGAAAATCAGGAGAACAGAAGTAATAAACATTAGCAAAAGAACAGAAGTAATGAAGAACATCAGTAGTAGAACAGAAGCAATGAAGACATTAGTAGCAGAAGTAACAGAAGTAATGATAAAAATTAGTAGCAGAAGAACAGAAGTAGTGGCAGATTCCGTTGGAAGTTGAACAAAGAGCTGACTTTTCATGAACAAATTTGGTTTTGGCTCAAAAAATTTATAGAAGATGGTTGCGTAGTAAAGAGAAAAGTACTGCTTCTCCTCGCACATCAGATGAAAATGTTAGTGGTAAAAGGTTATCCGAACTTCTTTATAATGTAACCATAGAAATCCACAAACAGGGAAAAAATTGCAAGGGAAAAAAGGTAATCTCATACTAAAGGGCATGGTATGAACTTAAATTCTATGCCTGCTATTTTTCAAGATCGAATGCAAGGAAAAGTTTGAAATTTACTCTATCCTCTGATGTATTGTATGCGTCTCTATTTATTATCTTCATTAGAAATAAACATTTAAAAATCTGTTCCTTCTTTTTGAATAACTCTGTATTTTAAGAAAGAGTAGGGTACAAGGACATTAATTTTTTTTTTTTTCCCTCCAGAAAATGTGGCAATTTTTGCTAAGTAGTCGGCAAGTTCATTGCCTGGGACACCAGCCAAGCAGGAGCATGATTCATTTTTCAAAAAATGGCTTTTGAATTTTAGATAGCTTTCTTCAATTTAGATAGCTGTAACGCTTTCTTTATTTTCGCGTCGGCCGAACAAAACTGTAAAAATAGTGTCATCGCTTCTCATCTCCGTGTTCGGTGCGTGGCGGATAGCCGCTAAAAAGATGCGTTTATTTAAAGTACCGGATATAAAGGAAAGGAGTGATTATTTTGGATGCTACGTTTTCTTTCCCACCCTTTTGCATGGGGGTGCCCATTTCACAAAATAAACAAACATTTAAAAGAAACATATCAAGATAAAAGAATGTTCATAAACGATGCCCCAAGGAAACTTACACTCTTTGTATTTATTTAAAATCCTTTTTTTTTTCCTCCAACTTCCTGTGTGCCCACGTTCAAATCCCCACAACAACCAATTACACAGACGCACATTAGGTAAATCCCCAAGTGAGAGAAAGAAAGAAAAAAAAAAAGAGTTGACGTAAAATGATGTCGTTGCTTCCGTTGTTTCGGTAGCACTTTGTCTAGTAAATGTTCAGACAAAGTTTAGGTTTACGAATCTGGAGCTCTTTATAGTAACGCATTTTAGTGTTATTTTATCAGCATATATGTTTAGATCCTTGAAATTTAAGATAAATTAATTTTATAAAAAAATTAAATTATTTTTAAATGGTATTGAAGTATTACCTTTTTTATTTAATTACTGAATACTTACTTATTAGTTCTCTATCATAAAATCCTTGGTTTTTTTTTTTTTGTTTTTTTTAACGAATACCACTTTTTACTCTCTGAGTATAAAATTAATGTTTCAAATTGAATAAAACTTTTTTCTTCACTTTTTCTCTTCACTAAGATAACGCCTATTTTTAATTCATTTTCTAAATAATTTATTTAATTATTTTTGGCTCGGAATTCTACTAAAACGATTTCTTTTTAATATCTTCAAAAGGTGAATCGAAAAATTTGAACTAAAAATTTTTTTTTAATATAATATCTTTGTTAAAAGATGGTGGGAAAAAATTTGTTGGCCGATAATTGTGTTAGCTTACATAATATCCCAATAAGATGAAGATATTTCAGTTCGCATTATCTTTCGCAGTAAATTAAGCAATGCCGGAACGCTTTAGATTGTGGTTATAGGGGATGATAATACATTCGGGTTTTTTTTAGTACTTATTACCGTGACAATTATGAATCGATTCTCGATGATTCACAAAGTTAAATGCATTTCAACGATTTATCGCCAAAGATTGCTCTCTTACAAGCTCTTTCGTAATTATTGTGCGTGCCGTACATTTATTATGCGAGAAAATTTGTAGAAGACGATTCTCTTTGATTCAATGCAATAATTAGGGTTGACTTTCATCAGTATTTATATTGAACATTTGTAAATAATTCTGATCTTTTTTTATATGAATTGAAATGTAATTTGTATACAACATTATGATGCCTCAATGTGGTGAATTGAATATCTGAAAGGCGACTTCTACATTGTTTGAAGCAAGAATGTCAAGTACTGGGGAATTCTGATTATTTCTGGATAGCAAAAATAACTCTGGATAAAATAAAACAGAAAGGAAGAATGAAATTTTGGCTTTTTCTAAGACAAGAATAAATTAATAAAACATATTTGTATTCATATTAGCAGATCCATTTCACTCTGAACCCTGATTGGTTATCAGTTAAATAGAAAAATACAAAACTCAAGATATATATTTGACATGTGTTCTGTATGATTGTTTGAAAAATTATTCATTAATTAATACCCTGGATAATTAATTAATTAGCACCAACATCTCTAATGTGGTATCAACTTCACTTTTGAATTTTCAAATTTAAATTCCTTAAATAGAAATTATGTTAATGAGAATGTAATTAAGGTTAATGAATAGAATGAGGTCTTGTTATTATAACGTGTTTTCAAGGCTGAATCAATTGTTAGATTTCTTGCTTTCTCTAATTATGTTTAATAGTTGCGAAAAAGAAGTTTTAATTGTATGTCTTACGCAGTTAGGTTAATAATTAATTGCAAGTGAGTGAAGGTGATAAAATTGTTGTATTTTTGCTATTTTGTAATTTATCCTAAGAATTTTTTTTTACCTGCAGAATTTTCAATATTTTGTTAGAGAAATTAGAGAATAAAAAATAAATTTCTTGATTATTTATCTGAAGTAATTGGCTCCAAGTTTTGAAAAGTGAAATTGTAAGGTTGTTACGAATTTGTAATGGTAGCAAATATCGTACCCTGCGTTGCAAATATCCTGAAAAGGAAAATAGTTTCACAGATAGCTTTAATGGATGCCATACCAATGACCTTCGGCTTGGCAATAAAAATGGGACCCAAAATATTCAAGAATCTTGGCGGTATTTCGAATGGGATTTTGTTTCCACTGTGCTCTAGAACATTGTATGCCTTGTCTCGGAAACTATCAAAAAATTCGTGAGTCAATCAGTCGTTTGGAATAATTAATCCAGAAGAGAGACAGAATAATTGAGTTATCTCTGAGTTCAGAGCTGTTGCGATTGTTTAATAGTAATTTGCTACTTGCAGGCTGCTTTCTACTGCAAATGCTATTCTTGCGTATGCTTAGTTTTGCTATTTTGTACACTTGTTTTGTATAAAATAAAGCATCTTTATTTGAAATTTAGCTTGGTGAACTTTTTATCATACTACTAATGGAATTTATTTTTTCATAATAATGATAAAAACGGAAATCATAATAATTGTCTGTCTACCCATTACTGCATTTTGACCAAAATGTTAGAATAAAAATGATTGAGTTTGACCCAAATATACTTTGGAGGATGAAAATGTGCATTTAGCAATTTTTCGACTCTTGAATTAGTTTTAATTTTAATCAAAAATAATCTTCCATGGCATGAAATTGTGCGTATTTCTTTATTCATTTGCTTATAATTTCTACACATTTCACTCTTATTTTTAATGAAATTTATTAACGGTTCTCATTCTGTTTAATTTAATAGAGTCTGTTCCCGAATGTGCAGGCATAGAGCAATTTATATCTGTAAGTATCAAATGCCTTATGATTACTAGTTTCGTTAGATGACTGTCCATTTTGCAAGTTACACAAAATTTATTATTGGACAGCCACACCAGTTGGAGGAAATTTATTCCTACACGATTTAACACGCATCAGGTTTTTAACCACAACAGATTTTCCATGGAAGCTGGTCTCGAACTTTCAGTTCCGAGCCCAGATTCAGTCCTGAGTTCATCATGATCCACCATTGCTATGGCATTCAAACTTGGAATTCAGTTTGACACCTCAAATGTTGTTCTGGGTATCTAAATATATGGTAATAATCTTGGCAGTTGTAGCAGCAATGTGGTGGTATCTTTTTGGTATTAAGGTCCAATATAGGACATGTTGGGCCAAACATTAAGTTGCCTAAACAATAAAAGAATTAAACTGCTACTGAAACGAAATAGTGAAAATAAAAAAAGTCAAACTCTGTGGTATAAAAATAATAAATTTCAATTAAAAGAATCCATGGCGAAAAGTACAATTTCAAGGAACCAGTGGCCTTGAGGGAGTGTTAAAAGTTTCGTTGTGCTTTTTTTCACCCACTTAGTTCCTAAGTTTGAAGACAGAAGAAGAATATTAAACGATAAAGATTAAAATTAAGATATTCAGTTAAAATAGGGACAGCACAATCACACTACAATTAGAACAGAGGAGACATCGTTGCCTCAAATTTACATCAAGTTACAGTTCTACAGCAGGCTAGATAGCAGGATGATACTGAAATTGCAAGAAATGCCCTTCTAACTAAATTTAACTCAGCTTATTATGAGACAAGCCAATATCCTCTCAGCAAGCAATTTTTCTGTTCAAAACACAAACATTAAAAAATATAATAATAAAAATAAATAATAATAAAGAAAGCAAGCGGATGTAGTCTCCCCAAAACTTTCTCGCATACTCTCTAATAAAGTTGTTATTCCAGAGAACGTCTTGCTTGTTATTGGCGTATAATAATTATGAGATATTAAACTTTGGCGTGATATAGCATTTTTACTGAATCTATTGTGTCATGCTTGGCGAGTTATTTGACGAATTAATCCCTGGCATGCAGTTAATAGTATTCGAAAATTGAATTTGTATTTTATAGACGCGTTTTTCTTAACCAATTGCATCAAAAATTTGAAATAAATTGCAATTATGGTCACAAAAACCCATACCAAATTTGATATAGTCAGGTAACTGTGTTTTTGAATTATCGCGTTTACATGTTTCTGAAAGTGCAGGCCAAGAGACGGTCAATCTCCTGTTGGATTTGAATCAAAATTTGAAAGGTGTCTAGACTACAGAGGTTGATTCTGTGTATCGAATTTTATCCATCTAGCTCACTTCATTTTGTAGGTATTGTTAAATTATATTCGAACAGTCGAGTAGACAAATTTCATCTGAGCGGATTTTGCTCGAACTTTGATAGAAATCTACAAATTCCATATAAAGACTGTATACCAAATTTCATTTGTCCAGGTCAAAGCGTTTTTGAGTTATTTTTGTTACAGACAGACACAGACATAAAGCCAAAAATCTATTGTTTCGAATTCGAAGAGATCTAAAACATGAAAATTCGTCAAAATCTCGAGTTTGAATTTTTTTACGATTGCTATACTTTCTCTATACTACGTATATGAGAAAGTAAAAAAACTATTTCTATTTTAAAATTTAACCCTTTGCACTCGAATACCTTCTCTCAGTCACCATTAAAGTAGGTGCATCATTTTGACATTTTATTATTCATTGTAATTGTTAAGAATACCTACAGAATGTTAAAAAGATCTGGATTCATTTTTCAGGGAAATCCAATTTAAAAGCGCTGCATGTATTAATTTTTTGGTGTAATAAACAGGTCCATATATTTAATGAATAATTACGCATCGGATTATCTTTCCGAGTGCAAAGGGTTAATAATTAAAAAATTAACTATATTTAAAAATCTTTTAATTAAAAATTAATTTTCTTATTTTATTTCCAATTTCTAAATAATTTTGGGATCAGCAGTGCTATTTTGCACAATAAGTGGGATCTTTTTTCCCTTCTTTTTTTAAAGTTTAAGTTTTCGTTTTAAATTTTCTTTCTATTTGTATGGCGCTGGAGCATCTCCTTCAGTCAGAGGGAAAAGGATCATAAGCGCAGAACAATTTAGATTCCTCGATTTACCACAATCTCGTTATCTACTGACGAATTCTCGTCTTAAACTTTCACCCAAGAACGTTAGCAAACTGCCACATCTTTTCTTATCCCAAAAGGCTGCGGCGAAGAAGAAAAAAATCAAAACAAAACCCCTCTTAAAAGGGGGACAATCGCGACTTTCATTCATTGACTGAACGAACGGTGGTAAATATAGAATCGGCAGGAAGCGACTTAACCCTTTCCGCCCGAGAATGGCAACATGTTTCGAGTAACGGCCCTACTATCTCCCAGCGCAGCGATGGTGGCGGAAGATAAAAGAATCGTCTGGCGGACACAAAGAGGGCTTTTCATTGAGGACGGATGGCATCGGTGTCGCCGCGGAACGGGAGAAACGCGACTGTTTATTTTACGCGGTTGTTTGTTTTTGGTGAATTGCATTCTTCCGCGCTTCTTCCTCCTGCGATCATTATAGACAGAGGGCGCTAAACAATTCAAGTCAGATTGCGATTGCGTCGGTTGAGAAAAATACAGGAAAACGTGTTTTTTTTATTTTAATTAATTAATTTATTTTATAACCATGTGAAAAACACATTCCATTAAAAGGGAAATTTTTTGATCGGTAAGACATATAATTAAACTGATATACATCTATGAATAAAAAACAGAATGCAGTTTTTGAAATTTTATATATGAAGATGAATGTTCGCTGGTATGTCTTTTATACAAATAAATAACTCGACATTTCTTAATGAAATGTGGCAAATGTACAATTCAAGAGAAGAGAGAAGTCCCTATAATTTTTTAAAGTCCAGAAAATAATTAAAATATGAATTAATAAAATATTAGACATTTAACCTTTTTTTCGCTGTATATCTTCCGAAAGTATTTCGTAAAAATTAATTTTGCACTGTCTAAAAACTGAGTTTAAAGTAAAAGATAATACTCAGTTCAGTTAAAAGATAATACTCTATTATCTTTTAAATGAACTAAATTTTTATCTTTAACACGTTTTCTTTTTCTCCAATTCCGATATATTTTTTAAATTTAATGTGATATACAATCTTTGACAATATTTTGATACGCAATCTGGGATAATATCATTGTTTCATTCAGTTATTTGATCAAGTTTTCTGGATAATTTTAAAATTAAAAGAATATTTTGGGATTTTTAACTCTGAAGTAGTATTTTCGCAGAAGGCCGATTCCATTAAATTCACATTTTCCAGCCTTATCAAACAAAACAAAAATACATTTCATATTAATTGTTTAATAATAAGTAAAGCCACTATTCCAGGCGAACAAGTTGATCGCCAAAGACGGCTAGTTAGTACTTTGAACCCTTGTACCTTCACCATGAGATGTATGATGTACGTACGAAAAATAAGTGGTAAGAAATATGTCCGTCCATATCGCGACACAAAAGCAGAAGAGACCAAAAATTTTCCCTACAGTTTTACTATGAGATTTTGTTAGGGATTTCTTTGACACGTGTAATCTTAGGAAAGAGAAATTTAGGTATCTTTAAAAGAATGTTGTAAGCATTAAAGATTTTGATACCTTTGCTCATACCGTGACAACCTGCTAAATTCAACAATTTTATAGAGTGCATGCAGAATTAATTAAATGAAAATAAAGTTGGAAACGTATCAGGAAATAAGAACATTTTAGAATGAAGTTTATACCGGTTAAATTAAGATAAAAACTAGGAATTTAATTAAGATTTAAATTAAATTGAGATATCATTATATATATATATATATATATACTGCGTGTTGGCATATTTTGCAACAATACAATTACTTTTATTTATTATTGCTTTCAGATACTTTCAAAAATTCATAAAGAAAAGCTAGATTATTTAAACTACTTTATTGAATCAATTGGTATAAAATTATTCAGAGGTTAATTCCATTTATTAAAACCATTTTCATTTGTATTTATTTTATATGACAGTTTCTTTTAAGAGCAAAAAAATAACATATTTTGCAAACTTATCGCGTATTTCTCTGAACGCAAATATTGTAAATATACTATAGGATTTTATGCAAATGCTGCTTAAGATTAATATAATCCTGTCAATTTTTATTTGTTTTATGCTGGATATTTAGTTTTAATCTCAATAATATATACGAAAATTTCGTAAACCTATAAATAAATGGATAGGTAAGATCAAATCGTGTAGTATTTTCAAAGATTTATGCAACTACTGTTTAAGATTAATTCGATTATGTAGTTTTTCTCAATTATTGCGCCTTAAAAGATTTTAATTCTTAAGGAAAGTCATGACGAAGACGTCAATTGGCCACCAGAAAATCTCCGTAAACATCTGCTTTCTCGATGCATATAAAATCTCGTCTCTGTCAAAAAAAAAAAAAAAAAAAAAAAAACGAGAACCAGCAAATTAGAATAATTTCGATTCTCTGCTGAATACAATTTCATTTCTTTGAAGACACGCCCCAATTTACGCGCCAAGCCGGGCACAGTTTAGACATGTTATTAATGTCAGTGGTTGAAATTAATGACCAAATCATAAGATATTGAGAATCGCAAAAACAATGAGCCCTGTTCTGTCTGCTCGGAATCTGGCAGCAGTAAAAAAATGAGTGATATTCCTAAATTAATCGTAATCGACCTCCGCAGATTGGGAAAATTGGACCCGAAAGCTTGTTAAGATTCTCATTTCAAGAACGGGGTTCCATCGAGAACAACGGCACGTTCTGTCTCTTGTTGGTGAGGTCGACCATTAATATGCATTCCTCCCGATATACGTGGTCCAAGCAGATGTAGTGTCCGAAAGCTTTTTAAATTGATGGTACGTGGTCCTAAGGGGTTATTATTTCATAACAAAAGGTTCTTGGTTGGATGGATCTCGCACTATTCGCGTATTGTACTCCATAATTCTTGAATGCCATTTCTTACCGTGAAACGTTTATTTAGTAGATAATATTGAAACCTATCAATCTTTATTAGACCCAAAAGGGAAAAAAAAACTATTGAGTTTAATTTTCTTTAGAAGAAAACTTTTTCACCTTTTATGAAAATTGTGCAATTTGATTATGTCATTATCTATTCACTGTATGATGTGGACATGTTTTATTAGAATGTTCCGTTTAGCAAAACTTCATCATTTATGCAGCATATATAAATACTTGGTTCGAAGATTGTTGGCTTTAATGTATTTAACACTTTTAATTTTATGTTTATACGCACCAAAGCATTTTCAATTATATACTTTAAGCTTTCTATTACATAATTTTATTAAAAGTTCCTATATTTAGTAATATATTATTATAGCATTCTTCTGTTAAAATTAGTATGAAATTGAACAGGTACAAAATGCTATTTGTTATCAATAGGACAGCATTAATTAGGTGACTACGTTAAAAAGTCGATTTCTTTGCGAAACCATATATATATTTTTAAAATTTTATGTTCTTAATGTGTGAACAGGTTTCTTTTTAAAATCGTTAGAATTTTGTTTCTAAATCTATTTTTTGTGAAATTAGACTGTGAAGTTAGTTTTATATTTGCATTTACATATGTTTTAATGTTTATTAAATCTTAAGATGCTATTTTCTCAAATATGGAATGTGAAACTTCATAAAAACTTCATAAATTAAAATCTAATGCATATTTTTTGTTCAAATTTGGTGCAATAATTTCTCAGGATGTTCTGTAGATCCTGAACTAGAAAATAAATAATATATTCATTTAGATATATTTTATGGTTATTTTAATGCTTCACAATGTAAAAAAAAAGCAAAATTTCGTGTTATTTATCGTCGAACGCCAATATTTAAATAAAGGATATAAATGCAGCTTATTTTTTTACTTTGGGAACTAGGTAATATATTCCTTAAGTTATCTGCAAAATTTTAAGTAAACCTCTAAACTAGAATATTTTTGCTCTATGTCTCTTTTTTCCATTAAAAAAGAACACTTCTAGCACTTAACTGGTATATTTTGGTTTCATATAAGTTTTTTCAATTTTTTTAATGCAAATATTCAAAAATATAACAGTTTTCGAAGTTTTTTCAAAATATTCTCCTCGAATGTTGCCACATACCTTAAAACATTAATACTATGACTGGTGAGATTTATTATTGTAAAGTTCATAAAAATATTTTTTTAAACTATAAAAAATGTACTATTTTAGTATGTAGGGATTTTTTAAAAAATTTAATTACTAAAATTCATTAAAAGTAATTCTCAAAAATCGAGTATTGGGCTTAAATATAGAGGTTTTTAAGCGAGTAAATTGTATATGTGTTATAAAAAGTATTTAGTCTATTGATAAATTTAAAAACTTGCTTTTACTAGTGCTGTGATACATCGATAACACAAGAATTATCATTTAGAAATCCCTTTTTTTTTTGCATTGCATTAAGAAATATTTCCTGATGAATTAAAATAGATTTAAATCTTGTGCAAAATATTAAAATTGCAAATAATACATGATATATTTTTGTAGTGTTTAAATGTTTGTAATGTAAAAAATTGTAAAATATAGTGTGGTAGCTAAAACAGTGAATAAATATTTGGATGTCATATTTCATAAAAGCATTTTTTAAATAAAATATTTTTAAAAAAATTATCACTCTCAATAGAGTAAGGAATGCAATATTTCCTAAACATTTTTTTTTTTCAAAATATATTCGCATCGGAAAAATTGTGCACTTTTTATTTTATCAGATGGAAGGTATTCAATCTGTGGACATTTTTGTCAAATAATTGCCACATAATTATCTGGTGAAAATTTAGTCTACACTATTAAAGAATAAATATTTTTGAATATCATTTAATGAATACATTTTTTTTGAAAAAACAAACAAACAAAGATTTTTATTTTTTAAGTTCAGTAAAGTTAGAAATGCCATAATTTTAAACATTATCTTTAAAAATGTTCACATGAATAATCTAAGAACTTTTTATTTTTCGTTACTGTTGTATTTATGGACAAATTTCTACAAAACAATTTGAAAATAATTTCAGAACAGCAATCTACTAAAAAGTTCATTCTATTTTATTGATAAAAAATTTTTAAAAATCAGTTTTAAAAAAAAGATAAGAATCGACTGATAATTTGAATTTTCCTGAAACCGAAAACTTAAGTAAACAGATTTAGCCTATTTACAGCTAACTATTACCAGCCCTTGCATATACCTCATTCCTTTTCCATAATCATTTTGTTTCCCATCTCCTCTACATCAATCCAAAGACGAGGCAAGACAATAACGAGCAATACTTCCCCTAATAACAAAGATCCATCAACCATTTCGACATGAGAGTTAATCAGAATGGAGTTCTGGGAATTTTAAAGTAGCTGTTCTGTGTACACAATCACTTTCTGCCTCGAATCGCTGATAACCAACTTGGACTTGGGAGTGGAAGCCGAATCATCGATATCTTGCCAACTCGAAGAGTTTATTAGTATTCAATAAGCGATCAGTTTGTTTGATCGCAGCAAGGCTGGGTCCAGCATTTACACGGCTATGAATAAATCATGGCTAAATAAAAACTCATTTGAGTTCGGTTTAGGAAGTGAATGTAGACATGCCATGAACTGGAGCAGTCAGCCTTTAATTATCAGCTGTTTAAATTAGGCATGTCTTCACGAAGTTCCGGCAGGTATTGAATGGAATTGATGGAAATTGAAAATTCAAAGAAGAAATTTTCTTTGGTTGGGAAATATTACAGGTTTGATAGTGAGAACAATTTAAGGTAATCGGTTATAATTTATATTTCAGTTTCGTAAGGCAACCTGTTGCGCCATGCACTAAGCGCATGATTTTCAACGAGAGAAAATAATAGGAAATTTTGACAATAACTCATGATAGGAAAAATAATAATTACATATTAATTAATTTATTGGAAAGACAGAATGTTTTACGAATGGTTTTAGGTTGCAAGTTTTATAATGGTTTTGGAAGGCAGCAAGTTCCATTCCAATCTCTATATATGGTCATTACACTCAGGATAAGTACATATATAAAATTTAATTAATAATAAAGTAGGCATAACTTTTCGAAATCCCAGCAAATATTGAATGAAACTAATGGGATAGGATGTTTCAAAGTTGATGTGAGAAGGATATGAGGCATTCGAGTGCAAAATATTTAGTTTCACAAAGAAGACTGTTGCATTATGTGGTAAACATATGGTTACAATACAGGTTTGAAATTCTGAAAGCTATTCATGATAGAAAAATAATAATTATGCATAAACTAATTGATCATAGAATATTTTAGAACCAGTTGAAGTGGTCTCCCTGAAACTTTCACGCTTACTCTCGAATAAAAATCCTACACACCTGTCCACTGTATGAACCTTGGGTAAGGCCGCAAGCCAACAGTAGTTAAGAAATAAAGAACTTTTGCTTGATTCTAGCATCTTTGTTGAATCTATTGTGAAGATATGCATTTTGAACGCCTTTTTACCGACAGAATGAAATTGAAATTTGATAAGGAACTACAGTTGTAGTCAAAAAATAACATACCCAATTTCATTGATTCAAATCATTCAAAGTTTGAATAATTACGTTTACATGCTTTGCGAAGGTACAAATCGATAGAATGGACAACCCTTTGGCATATTTAGTTCAAAATTTGATCGGAATCTATATTTTAAAGTTTAAACCAGCGTACCAAATTTATTTTATCTGATCTGCCTATATGCATTTTGTAACTATCGTGCCCATTTATCGAACTGCCAGACAAACGGACTTCCTTTGAACAGATTTTTTTTACTCAAAACTTGATAGAAATCTTTCAATGTTGTCTTACCAGATTTCAGCCATCTAGCTCAGTTTTTAAGCTATCGTGTTCACACACATATTGTGCCTTATGATATTAAATTTTAGCAACACTTCATGTTCTTATTTTGCAAGTGAATAAAAACATTAAAAGTTACCTAAACTAAACTGACTTCTATATCCGAATTTCCTAAATATGCACCGAAAAAGAAAGTGTAGAAAAAAAAATGTACATACATTTTGAATGGTTGTTGCATAAACAACAGTGGCAGTGCATCTGTAAGAATTGTAGAGATGCTGCCTTCCCAGATGTTATTTTAAAAATTCATTTTATCAATTTTAATTTAATTTATACTTATGTATTTATTTTTGCATTGTGAGGTCAATGAAAGATGAAAATAAAGACAATTAAGAAAAGAAAAAAAAAACTCGGAATAAAATTGAGCATGTAGAATATGGTGATGACTCATCAACTATCTCTGCAGCTCAGATTTGGCACTGGTTTCTTCAGATCCAATGTTAAATTTGCTCCCTTGATTAGGTTTTTCGTTTTCTTTCCTGTGGTAATTTAAGGTTTGAGTTCAACTTTCATGTTTTCCCGACAGAATCACAATTACTTTATTCATATTCATTTTATTATGTTTGAAGTCGCACATAGAAATCTCCCCAAAACTTTCTCGTATTTTCTCTGATAAAGGTGATATCCCAGAGAACGCGTTATATGACGCTGGCGTACAATAATTCCGAAATATAAACCTTTAGCGTGAATTTACCTATTTTATTGAAACTTATGCGTGATCCTGAACGTTCTGGCAATTAATTCGTGGCATGAGACTAATAGTATTTGGAAATCGACTTTGTGTTTTAGAATGTGATTTTTTCCAAACTATTGAAAACAAAATTTGACACAAAACTACAACTGTAATCACAAAAATGCCTACCATATTCAACAAATTTAAGTCAGTGTGTTTTTTTGTGTATTGCCTTTACATGTTTCTGAAAGTAAAAACTAACAGACATCAACGCTTCGTTCTATTTGTTTCAAAATGTGTATATGATACAGAAGTTAAATCTGTGCACCTAGTTTTATTTATCTAGCTCCCTTCGTTTTATATTTATGCTAAATTATATTCGAACAACTGGATAGGCACACTTTCTCTCAGCTGATTTTGTTCAAAATTTGATAGAAATTTGTAAATTTGGCAATAATACCGTATACCAAATTTCACCCATCTGGATCAAAGCGCTTTTGAGTTAGCTTTGTTATAGACGAATAGAGAGACACACTTTTCCCAAAAGTGTGTTTTCCAAACTCAGGGAGGCATAATTTTTTGATTTATTAGAATCTCTATAATTTCAATTATTGACAGAATTCTACGTTTGTGCTTGTTAATATGTGCCATGAAATTTTGATATCAGTAATATTACCTCAAACTTCACATATTGTCTGTTTTGAGATGTGGAAATCCTTTGAGTCTTTACACATGCGGATGACGCATTTGATTTCACCAATATATATATATATATATATTATTACATTTTATATATTACTTTTCACACTATCCCTCTGCTAGTAAAGTCCTCTAAATGGGATAGGCAGGGGTTTCTGAAAAGTGTAGTACACTTTGTGACGCCTTTGTGTTCAAATTCTTTTAAATATGTCCGAATTTGAAAGAATGCATTTATTTTAAGAGTAGGAAATACTTATCTGAAATTTTTTTTCTACAATGAAAATGAAATAAAACAAAGTTGTTTGATATGTAGCTACTCTTTTTTGTCATTCCAATGCACATAATCAACATATTTAACTAGTAATTATTTCGATTTTTCAAAGAAAACAATAACTATTCCATCAAGACACTAGCTTCAAGTCTTCAAGTAATACCTGTACCCCTGAAATCAACATTTTTATCACCAAACGTGTAGCATATTCTTGGCAATTAATCTCTTCTGATGAATTACTTTTAACTTTGAGACACGTGCTTCATGTTGCGTACAAAACTAGATTTATAACCCATCAATCTCGTTAACAAATTATTGTTTGTATAAAAATTTTCCGAAACATCTCTGCTAATTTTCAATCAAACGAAATAGCTTTAAGAAACCTTCGTTAACCTTGATAGGCCGAATCCTTTTTTCCCTAATGTAATTACTACGATCTTCTGATAAAACTCTTCATAAAATTTTGACGAAGTTAGTCAATTAAAAATTAACTAAGCACACACAAGTTTGCAGGTGTTTGCTAGACAATCCCGATAGGCATCTGAACAGCTCTATATACTGACATCGGATGCTATTTATTTATTTTCTTGTGAATCGTTCCATTCTTGCTGAACGGTGATTTCTCACATTTTTATCTACCAAATTAAATTTGCCCTATCTCTATCAATCAGGCTGAAGACCTGCATAAAATATATGATCGGCGACTCGTCTTTTGTTTGTTTTTTGCCCGTTCTTTTAGCACCCGAGCTATTATTACCGACCTGGGCATTCTTGACCAATGATAAGGTCATTAATAATTTCGTCTGCGAACCCCCGGGCGACTCTTTAGGGTCGGCGAAACCCATTTCAGGAAGACAAGACTTCCCCTTGTTCACATTCTGCTGTGTAATGGATCGGATAGTTTGGGACTCGGCCTTTTGTTTTATTAATAACACTTTTTTTTTTATCTCTCCACTTTTTTTTTTTCTTTCACCATCGGTGTTCCAGGCTTCTAGTTTTCCAGCAGCCAGGTCATTACCGCCGGCCCAAGGGGCAACAATTGGCCGCTTGACGTCGTTCGAATTGTTTTCGGCGGGGTGGTTTGTGTTCTGGAGATGGCCTTTTGTCTGTTGCGCACTCTAATAATTGCTCTTTGTGTTACAATGTAATGCTCTTCTCTGGTTGTGTGAGACGTTCTTTTGTGAAATTGAGATGATTGTTAAGCCTGCGAACAACAATCATTTCGACCATTACCACATTGCATTTTTAACTTGGAGGGGTTTGCGATTTGAAGCGGAGCGGTGGACAAGTGTTTTAACATCACGTATCAGAATCGCTGACTGTTCTTTGACCTTTGAAATGTTGCAATTGGTGCAGTTTTTTCCCGATCAAATATCACTAGATATGATTTTGATTTCTTTTAATGTGATAATACTTACAGACGTGCATGCTATCTGTAAATTGCGACATGCGGGATTAAAAATAGCGCATAACACTCTAGAGGGCAGACTGTTAATTACAAAATTTGACAGGTAGTTTTTATTTTAAATTCAGTAGCGGATTTACAAAGTTTGCGACCTTAGGAACCCCCTCTTTTAATAAACTAGTTATTAATTATTTTCACATTTCAATAGATTTTTAAATTAATCAGTATGCTAATGATTTATTTTATGTTAATTTTATTATAACTTTGTGAATATGTTTTTATGATAGAAAATAATATTTAAATAGACGCTCGGTATCTATAAATAGTATTATGACAAAATAATCCAAATAAAATAGGTATGAACCTGATCAATTGTACTTGACAAAATCCTGATATAATTTACATTTTTTATAATTTATATTATAAAGTAACTAGGCTAATTACATTTTTAATTCTTATCAACCCAGCGGATAATAGTCATTATAGGCAGTGCCTAGTGATTATAAGTGTTTGTTAAAAAAATGGCTTTTCAAAATTTGAATTAGATTTTTAATTGAAAGTCTATCGAAATTTCCAAGTTTTCCCTCAATATTTCCATAGTATATAATCGAAAGAAAAAAAAATTACACTATTTTAAAATTCAAAACAGATTTTCAATTACACAAAGTTTTGTTTCCTGGTTTCTCTTTTTCAAATTAATTTAAAATTTTTAAAACGCTTGGGACTTTTTTTATCGCTTTAGCCCCTTTGTTATACATATGTGTGTTGCGACGGTATCAAATTAATTTTTTTTCTTGTGAATCTGTATATTTAATTTTACAGTTTCTGTACACTATTTATATATAGTTATTATAAATTCTCTGTATATTTAAGAATGAATTTAAAAATTAAAGGTGCACAAATCAAGCCAAAAATATTATTATGCAATGTTTTTGGACTTAAAATTCGAATTTCTTTGATATTTTTATTTTTTTTTATTTTTCCAAAGTTAATGGCTTTTATTCAGATATTTTATACAAGATTTATAAGCAGTGTAGCATTTTTTTTGTTTTGTTTTGTAAGCACACATAACAGAAATAATTTGTAATAAAAAGAAGGAACATATTTTTTACGTATTTCTTGTTAATTTAAAGCATTTCTATTATCATCATTTACAATTTTACAAGTTAAAATTTCGTTGGGAAAATTTTTTCTAGAGTGTAGTTTATATGTTTCATAAATTTTTTTTCAAGCATTTCAAACCTGGGCATACTTTAAGTATGCATCTTTCTTTGCTAATTTTTTTCCTTCGTTAGATAATAGCGATAGATTTAATTTTAATTAAGCAAAGATCCAAATTCACTTTCTATTTTATTAAAAATGTGAATTGGAAAGATAAATACTTCTTAAATTTCATCTCTGAAACTAAAATATCTAATAACATAAAAAAAAATTACATCTTCCCTTCAAATGAATTTTATGAATTCTTCCAATGTGTATACAAATGCTACAAATAGTAACAGCTATATTAAATTTCATTTTAGCTTTTTAAGTGTATTAAAGTGCATATTAGTTTAGGCACTTCTTTATTAGTAAAATTAAAGTTACTATAAATTTTAATATTATAATGCAAAATATACGCAAGTATGTTTAATGTATATATCACTGACAATACGAATCATTGGATATTTATTAGTAATAACTGTTTGCATATGTTACTAAGAATATTAATTATATAAACTATAATAAAATTAATTATATTATAAATTAATTAATTCTATTATATTATATTAATCATATAAGACTTAATTAATAATATTAGTAATATTAACATTAATAATAATTAATTCTAATAGTAATTTTTCTTTTACTTTAATTGTATTATATTTCTTAAGTGATGAATATTTAAAACATGTAATGCAGCGCGTGATCAATATATGTAATATAATATATATACATATATATAATGTAAGCAATAATAATGGTGTCGATTTCAAATTTTATTTCCTTAAATAACTTTATTTAGTATATAATAATACAAATACTACATATTAGGCGCTAAAAAAATCTAGATAAAAATAAATACTCAAGAAATTCCATTTTTTCTTTTCTTTTTTTGATTGCACACTTATTTGCCTCAATCGGCGATTTCCCATCCTCGTACTCGAAGTAGCATTTAGCTATATACACGTGGGAAAAAAAATCAGGAAACATACTAATTGCTCAAAACTATATAACTACCTCACAATAATTCTGCTTGTATAAGCGTCTACTATTTTCTGAATGGATTTAGCTATTAAATATGAGATCATATTGTGCCATCCGATCTTTTTATTCTTGCTTTAATATCCAAGGATGCAGCTTCAACACATAAGTTTTCTAAATTGAATAAATCTTTTTAAAAAAAAGTCGAAGATACGATGAAGGTGACACACACTAATAGAAGTTTGCGGTGGTTTGACCTTCAAATGGGAACGCACGTGCAATTTTTTTCCCGAACTCACGTGTGCCATAAAATAACGGTTGCAGCTTACTTAATTTAAGACTCGTGAGTGTTATCTGTTTGTTTTAATGGCAGTTTACAGAATTTTGAGAACTATAAAGGATAAGTACTTTTACTGCGTTTTAGAAATAAGCTCTTTCGACTGTTATTGTAGCAAATGAAAGAAAAAAAAAACAAAAAAACAACAACATCGCTCTTATTCTTAGATAGGATTTGATCGTAAAGCCTTTTGTCCCTGTTATTTATTTTTTTGCAAAGATAATAAATATTCTTTTAAATATTCTAATCTTATAAACATTTAAATAGTACCTTCGTGAAATTAATTGTATGAAGCAGTTACAGAATAATTTTAAAAACGGAAGTTCTATATATAGTTTACAGTATTGTTCACGTAAGATGAAAGTTTTGTAGAGTGTATCTTTTTATCTAGTTACATCAAAATTGTTACTTTGTTTTAACGTATTGAAGCACCATTATATTTCGTATCGAATCTCCTGGAGATTTATTATGTGTATCGTTATTTCGAACAGTAGTCAAATAACTGATAAACCGACAGCCCTCTTCAAAATTTCCACACTGCGCGAATAGGAGGACATTCAACCTCCAGGTGCTTGTACATGATTGCTTGCTAGTGGAATCGAATTTCGTACTTGTGAAATTTCATTTCCGAAACCATCATACCACTGCATATGACAAAGCAATTGAAATTGATAGATTTTGAGAAATTATACCCGAATCTGATATACAGTTTTTATACCAAATTTGTAGATTTCTATCAAATTTTGGGCAAAATCCACTCGGAAGAAGTCTGCCCAACTATTCGAATAAATTTGAACTTAATAAGTACGAAACGAAGAGAGCTAGATAAATAAAATTCGTTACCCATAATCAACATCAGTAGTCTAGAGATCTTTTAAATTTTGAGCCAAATCCAATAACTGATTATAGATTTGTACTTTCAGAAGCATGTAAACGAAGTTACTCAAAGACACAATGATTTAAATATATCAAATTTGGTACGGGACTTTGTGACTACAATTGTAGTTGTGTGTCAAATTTTTATCTCAACTGATTGAAAAAAATGTCTATAAAGAACATATTCGATTTTCGGATACTATTAACTGCATTCCAGAGATTAAATACCAAGTAACTCGCCAAGGATTACGCGATAGATTCAGTAAAAATACTTGATTCATGCCAAAGATTAATATTTCGTAACTATTGTACACCAATACCATGAACGACGTTTTGTAGAGAACACCTTTATTAGAGAGTACACGAGAAAATTTTGGTAAAACCACTAACGTTACTTTTTTTTTTAATTTGGAAATTAAATGTTTAGGCGGTTAGGTATCTTTCATACAGCAACCTACGCACAAACTTCGAAAGTTGACAGACAAAAGCTTGAAAAACGATAAAAATAAATCTCAAAGTCATCAAAGGAGGGCAAAACATTACTCACTTTCTCACAAACCGCGATAAAAATATTGAACTTACTCATTCAATCTATTAAAAGATCGCGAACAAAAACAACAGAAGCAAAAAATCATCCCGATCAATTTCACTTTTCAGCAGCAGAGTCAAAAATTATCTCTGTTTACATATTTCACTTAATCAGGGTCAGGCAAAGGGCGCTTCAACACACGTGTAAAGTAGAGAAGGGACAAAAGCTTAGTAATTAAAGGGAAGGGTCAATTGGCCGAAACTTCATCGACCCAGCCAAACGACTGCCATTACCCGGTGCGTAATGAGTCCAGATTACAATGTACGTGGCAGGGCGTGCTGTTACGCAAACAATGCCCACTCGACGGCTTTTGTAGATGCAGAGGAGACGAATGCTTTGCGCAAGGCTATTGTTGATGCATAAATAATGGCTTACGTGTGAAAAAAAAGTGGAATCTCGGCTTTAAATGGGCACGACCTAGGCAGATAATTCATTGGCTAAAGAAGGCATCAATTCTTAAGAAAAATTGTTAGCATAATGCGAGGAGCATAATATTCCAAAATTCGTATTCAGAGAAAGTTCTGGATGGTAGATTTAGTTTTTGGTGATGATGCATTTAATTGATCACTATCGGAAATTTAAATACAAATCGATCGTAATTGCTAATGATTAGGACGAGCCTAAGTGAACTTTTAATTAGGAATATAAAACAAGAATATTTTCTATCAGGGAGAAAGAAGAGGTTTCATGTCTGTAGAATGTGGATATCTGCACCACTCCCTATGAATATTAAAATAAATAAATAAAAACACCATTTTTTTTGTTTTCTGAATAGATTTGCCTCCAATACCACCCTCTTTCCTAATCTCGACTTTTTAAAAAGAAAATACATATTTTGCATTCACAGTGGGAAAGAGAATTTGTTATTTTTCCATATAACTCAACCAAAAGGAAAAGGAGAAGGCATTGAGTTGTCAAACTATTTCTTCAAAATCGGAATGCACAATAGCAAAATGTTAAATATAGATGAGCCAATTAAGATTTTACTCCCCTACATTTTGCAAAAGGCGCAAATGATTTAATTCTAAGAGCAAAAGCTTTCCATATATATATATATAATATATAATTTTAACATGATACTTTTTATTCATAATCTTACTTGATGTTTGCTGAAGTTTTTTAACTTTGGTTTATAGTAGAATAACAAGAGTTTATATTAGAATCACTGATTTATATATTTGGTTTTCATTTTTTCATTTAAATAAAAAGTATGGCATTTTTGTTATCAAGAAACTTTTAATCTAAAATTTTTATATAAAATGCTTATATAACATAGTGTGTAATGATATTTTAAAATCTAATTTAAATCTTAATTAATTTCCTAATTTTTATCATAATTTAAAGCATTTTAATTTCATTTTAAAATGTTCTCTTATTACCTGATCCAATTCCCACTTTTTATTTAATTAATTTGGCATGCACTCTCTAAAATTGCTGTAATCAGCTGGTTCTCACGCTTCGAGATAAGGGATAAAACTACTTAATGCTTACAACATTCTTTTAAAGATACCTAAAATTCCCTTTCTTAAATAGACATGTGTCAAAGAAATCCCTGTCAAAATCTCATAGCAAAATCACTGAAGGAGAAAATGTCGGTCTCTCCTGCTCTTATGTCACGATGTTAAACGGATGTCAGTTTTATTATCCCTTCTTGTACATAAAATGTATCCCGTAGTGAAATAAATCGAAGTTTTAAAATTCAAAAGCATGTTATATAATATGTGTGTGTGTAATTATATTTTGAAATATAATTTAAACTTAATTAATTTCCTAATTTTTAACTTAATTTAGCCTACATTGTTTCAAATCTAAAGTATTCTCTTATTTCCTGATTCAATTCCAACTTTTTTATTTCATTAATTCACCACGAATACTAAAATTGCTTAAGTCGACAAGTTCCCACATTCCGAGTGAAAGGATAAAAAAATTTCAATCGAAGAGAATTCCTTTTAAAAGATCCCTATAATTAATTCCCTTACCTAAATCGACACGTATAAAGAAATCCCTGTCAAAATCTCGCTGTATATAATCATGGAGATAAATATTTCATTAGATTTTCCCCTTTTACGCCTCTTGTATCTCTGGTGAACGGACTCCAGTCCGTACTCACTTCTTATATATAGATTATGCCTTCCGGGATGGAATAAAAGTGAAGTTTTAAAATTCAAAGTGTCTTCTCTCTCTTCGGCCTCTGCTTGAAAAAATATGTTTGCACGCAAGCATGCACACACACACAAAGATAAAAAAAATATTGGAGACTTAATTATTAATGGAAGTTCTTCTGAAATGGTAATGTGAAAATTCATTTATGCTTCATTTATTGGTTATCCATCTTGATTTTTGCTGTTCAATTCTTTATATAGACATATATGCATCATTTTACATTTTTGAGGTTTTCCTACATTATTAAAATGAAGTACAAAATTTAAAATTCGTATTAAAATAATGAAACTATGTACAGCAACTTTTAAAAGCACGTAAAATAAATCTGGGCGCTTGTATCTGACAGAAAAGAAGAACATTCTGTTTGTCATAAAAGCGGTCTTCATATTTTGAATTAAAAAAATAAACTTCCTCCTGGACAAACTTATTTTTGGGCTTTGTTTATCTGAAAGAGGAACTGTCATGTGTTGAAGCAACTCTTGATCTTCTGCCAGATTTGAATCACGGGGATGCCCGCGCGCGGGATCAATTTCTTGCGGGTAGCCGGAAATACTCTCGTGAGGTCACTAGCAGGCTGTGCGTGCGTAAAAAGATCTGCTCTCGCTTTTGTTCTGCATATGATTTTTCTCTTATAATTTCTGAGGGAAGGATGAAGAAAGAATTTATGACTTTAATAGTAAAGTATTTATGATTTTTTGTGTGGCGAGAGGATTTTTAATCTGATCTCAGAAATCCAAATATTAGCATGAAATTAAAATCCAACTTAAGGGGACAATGGACTTTGAAATACGCAAAAATGGACGAAAACATGAAATTTTATTTTTATTATTTCATTACCAAAATATATATTTATATTCAACTAATATAGTGCTATAAAATGTATTGTTCAATAAAATAAATATATGAGGAACGTAAAAGAAAAAAAGAAAAGAAAGTGGAACATTTTAATGATTTTTCTCAAAACGATATTGTAATTATATTTAAATATCTTTGAAATGTTCCAGGCGTTTTAATTTTTGCAAAAATTAATTAGAACTGATAATAAAGATTTTGGTTAAACATGGAAAGAAAACAGGGTATACATTTTATATTTCAAATTTTCAAATTTTTTAGTTAGTTAAAAATCAATTTTAGTTCAGTAAAACATAAAATTCTTATGAAAATTCAGAAAGTGCGCACAAGAATATTTTTAAAAATTAGCATTTAATTTAAGTTACAAAATTATACAGTTTTATTCCAAATAAATTTATATTGGATAATAAGGAACAAATAATAGAAAAAAAATTATGTCGTGTGGAATATTTTGTAATTTTTAAAAATTATATATCCTTTAATTTTTTAAAAAATATTGTATTTCGTTTCAAAAAGTTTTAAAGAAATTTCACGTATTTATTTTTTAATACAAATGCATAAAAAATTTCATAACAAGTGAATAATTCGCAAAAGGGCCTAATAGAGTCCACCTCCCTTCAGCTATTTAACTATAACATAAAATAGGAATATTTCTATAATAATGAAAAATAAAATAAAAATAGTTATATATTTTTTATACAAACTACATTTTTTTTTGTTCCATCTTCATGAAATTTGTCACATGTGTTCTTCAAAACAAGTACACTGTCAATTATGAAAATTTCAAAAATGAATTAAAATGTAAGTTAATTAAAAATTAAGGACTGGTTTGATTCGATAGTGTGATATTAAGATGAAATGGATTCTTTCCAGCTAGATTGCCCCGAAAATATTATGTCTCAAAAATAATTTTTACATTATCTAAAAAATAAGAAATTGCCTTTTTAACAATATCGATTCCTTTTGATTTCTTTTCTAATTTTAGTAATTTTTAAATTTAATTTCATGCGCAAGCTGCAACACAATTGTCATTGTTACGATGAAATTCGAATTAATTTCATTATTCTATAAAAACATTCTAGCGCGTGATTTTCACAATGTTGAAATTAAGATTTAAAAAAAATTCTTTCTTGGAATATTAATTCAGAAGAGTTTCCATTTCCTTCTTCCTCTCTTATTAGATTAAATTATTATTAAATGACTAAAACTTATTAAATAAAATATGAAAGATTAACTATATATTTTTTAAAACAATTTTTGTAAAATTTTGGTGAGACTATAATATTTTCAAAACAGAAGTGAGATCGCTCATTTAACTAACAGATCTTTTAGCTTTCTCAAATACTTAGACGATATAGAACATTTGTTTTCGGTTCTTGTTTAAAGGTCTGGATGCCCTAAACTTATCAAAGGGGTACGAAGAGAGACCTCGAACCCTCAATGATCCTATTAAGTCCGCAAGAGTAAACTTCTCTCCCCATCTGACTTCTGGAACTTAATATATATATAGTTTTGTCTTTTGTAGTACACTGGATATGAATTTCGGACAATTTCCTTTCGATCGATTGGATACGAATTTTAATACAAATTCACCATTTTTACAAAACAGCAAGTCAAATTTAGTCAAATTTTTCGTTTCAACATATTTTATCAAAACTTTGGCAGAAATGCACAAATTCAATATTAAGGTTACATATCAAATTTTATTTCTTTATTTCAATCCGTTGTATCGTATTCACAGACAAAACGAGTAATAGAGAGACAGACAGACAGACATAATGCCAAAACTAAGTTTTTCAGATTTAAGAAGGATTTTTTGACAATAGGGATATATTTTCCTTGTATACTTTGCGGATGAGAAAGTAAAAAATGTAAAACACCCAACCCTAACCACATTTCAGCTATTTGAATTGTAACGATTGCGAGTTATCAAGTACAGAAACATACAAATAAAATGGTCACTCCTTGGACGGATTTTGTCCAAAATTTAGTATTTATCTGCATTTCTGATGATAAAATGATGTACCAAATTTCATCTATTTGGCGATTCGCGTTTCGAAATCGTTGTGCCTAATGAATACAGGCAGATATACAAATTTCGTTTCACGAATTTTATTATAACTTTGTCAAAAATAGATAAATTTAATATTAAGTTTACATACCAAATTTCAATTCTTTATCTCGATGCGTTTGTAAGTTCACAGATCGTATGCACAGAAAAGCCGATCGAGAGGGAGACAGAGAGACATAATTGCAAAAATTAGGTTTTCAGATTCAGAGGACAATTTTTACTTTCTCGTATACATAGTATAGAAAAAGTATAGTAACAAATAGAAAATTCGAACTCGAGATTTTGACGAATCTCAATATTTTAGACTTTCCTGAATTCGAAAACACATTCGTCTATCTGTCACAAAGATAACTCAAAATTGCTTTGATCTGGAAGTATGTAATTTGGACTTAATACCAAGTTTGTAGATTTCTATTAAATTTTCAGCAAAATCAGCTCAGAGGATGTCTGTTTGTCCAGTTGGTCGAATATAATTTAGCACAATAATTACAAAATGAAAAGAGCTAGATAAATAACATTTGATACCCAGAATTAACATCTATAATCTAGACACTTATAAATTATGAGCCAAATCCAAGAACCCTCTAACGTCTGTCGGTCTGTACTTTCAGAAACTGTAAACGCGATAACTCAAAGACGCAATATATCAAACTTAATACGTGATTTTGTGACTACGAGTACAATGTTTGTTTCAATCAGTTGGGAAAAAACGCATCTGTAAAACAAATTCTATTTTCGGATACTATTAACCGCGTGCCAGGAATGAATCGCCAAATAATTCGTCAAGGATGACAAGAGAAATTGAATAAAAATGCTACATTCATGTCAAAGGTTAATATTTCTGAACTCTCCTAAGCCAGTGCTTTGCAAAGAGATCTCTGGGATAACACTTTCATTAGAATGCATGCGAGAAATTTTGGGGGGAACCACTCCTGCTGTTTTTATAATAGGAATATTTTTTTCCATGTATACTTTGCATACGGGAAAATAAAAAAAGTTTAAAACGCTCAGCCCAACTCGATTCCTTTTCATTTTCCGAGCCATATACAAAATCTGATACAATTTTAACCCAAAGCTACCATCTTCATGCTAATGCCATTAATTACACTTCAACCGCCATCCCATAACAGCACTGTTCAGTGTAATTCGCTTTTCGGATAGCTTCATCATCCAAAATCAGCTTATTAGTGCCCAAAATCGTGACCTACGGTGGCGAGGCAGCATCGCCTACCCGATAAACTTCCCGCTACCGGGCAGCAGCATATTCAACAGCCCATTGATAAATAGCTCTTAATTGTTTACATACACTCCTCTGTTCTTTTTCCTCGGGCTCATTACTCTGTTTTTGTTTTCTTTTAGGTAAGTGGAGTTTTTCGCACGCTTCTCGCCAGGAACACAAAGGGGGCTTGTGCAGCGATGAGACCCACCCCTGCTCACTGAGCGCGGTAATGGTATTCTGGGCAAGCGAAAAATAACTTATCGTTCGAATCATCGCCACAGGAAGAGAAGGGTATTGATTTATTTTAGCTGTTATTATTGCTTATTTTGTTACATTTAACGAAGGGCTGAAGATGTATAGGTAAGAAACTAGTGATTATTATGTTGTTTTCTGAGATTTATTATAATGCTATTTTTGATTTGTATAGTGTGGTTAAGAAATAAATGATGTGGACATTATGGTAGCAACTTAGGAAAAAAATGATGGAAGTTTGGGGCACGACTTCAAAACGCTCACAAATAAATTTGAATGTAAAAATTTCACAGCACACTTATCAATAGTTGTTAAAGGTTCAAAACTATTTAGTATTTTTCATACATTGCCCATCTACCTTATTTATTTATAATTAATACATTAATTATTCCTTGTGAGCCAAAAATATTCAAATGCACGAGACTTGAAAATGTAAATACAACAAACCGTTTAAAAAAGAAAAGAAAAATTGAAATCTGCTATCGCAAATTTCATTTTATCATGTAAAAACCTTCTTATTTTTTAAGTCATTGTTTGTCTGCGTCGATATTTAGCAAAACGAGGGGTTTTTTTCATTCCAAAATCGGTCAAGCTCCAAAATTTTTTTTTCAGCTAGAAAAATTGAAAATGAAAGTTTTAAAAAGTTTCAAAGTTTCAAAAAAAAATTATATATATAATATAAACTTCTTACGACCTTGCACTTTATTGGCCAGACACGAGAATCGGATGCGTGGAGCACATTCGCGGCAAGCTGTAACTTTTAATTGGAGATAAGTCGCCAAATATGACAAATTCTTTATCATTTTCTAATAACCCTAAAAGCCAAAAATTGATGCCTTAAAAGCAATAAATCGCTAATTTTCTGCCGTGCATTTTCTACCTTCAAAAAACCTCAAACTAAAAGAACATTATGCCCTCACGCTATTAAACCCTTAAAATTTTCTGAAGTTACAAAATAATGAAAAGCAGAAAAATTAATGAAATAGATAAAAGAGAGGAAAATTTAACTATATAATATGCGACATATATACATATTATTACATATGAAATTCCACAAAAAAATTGAAGCCAAGACTTCAATTTTAACATGGCTATAAGGCAAAAAAAAAAAAAAAAAAAGGTTTAAAAGAAAGGATATTGTCTAAATAAACGATAAGGTGTTGCGTTACACAGACTTAAAAAAATGCAGTTGTGATGAAAGCTATAACTTAGTATATTTTAAACTTGAAACTTACAAGATTAAAGACGAAATTGAATTTACTCTTCAAAATAAGATTATTTTAATGTCCGAATTATAACCAATGGAGAGAGATACGATGAAGCAGCTCCGGTAAGAATTTCAAAACAAAAAGAGAATAAAAGGGAATTTCATATTTCAGAAGTGAAACAGGACATAAAATAAAAGATTTGCTTTCTCAAGAAATTAGGAGAAATAAAGTTACAGCTATTAAAAGAGAACCCATGCAACTCAGAAGTAGAGTGTTTCTTAGGGTTGAATATAAGTGATACAAATGAATTAATAAAGGGTGAAAAAGTTAATCAAATAAAAATATACAAAACAGGGGGAAAACAGAACTCGGAAGTACAAATAAAACTGATCAACATATCTTTATATTAGATACATAAATATCTTAAAATCTAGTATGGAAGTAACATTATCTATTTTTACAAATGTGTGCAAACTCTTCCAAAGACAACAATGATGACTTTGCATTACCAAATAAAATCAGAGCAACTATCGAATTCTTTGTTAAAATGTCAAGTTTTTGAACAATTTTTTTGGCAATCCTATGCATGCAGGAATCGAAAAATGTTCAGTTTCATGTCATTATTTTTTTAAAAGGAAAAGTCATGCATATTACTGGATTGTCGATGGAACCGTTTTAAAAATTCATCAAAATTACCATGACCTGTAAGAAACTAAGTTAATTTTTAAAAAAAATAGGATAAGAAAAACTTCATGCGGATCGCTTCATCGGAATTAACTTTGTTGCCTAGTTGGCTTTCGATAAAGAGCAGTATTCCTCTTCTACTAGCCAAGAAGCTTTTAGTGACTAATGCTTTCGGAATGCTATTTGGGAATAGCAACATCTATATTAATTGAATATAGATTTTGTTATTCCCAAATAGCACTGCGAAAAGTTAAACGACTTTCCAATTACATCACTTATATCTTAGACTCTTAAGAAACCTTGAATACGAGGAAGAGAAGTGCTTGGGCTTTGCCGATCCTATACCCCCGGTGATATAATAAATAGTAAGGGATGGTAAATAAATTCATTGATGATGTTGGGACGTGCATTCTTGTGAAGACTCTGTTACTGAAACGTTCAGGGTACTATTCAACGACTATGTTATTTCCTGTGGGGTTCTAATAATTTAATTTTATTGCCGTGTCCCTGTAATAAATTGTGGTTTCTTTTATGGTAACTTCCTATTAATAATCTTGTAGGAAAGATGCAGTATATATTTTTTTAAAAGAAACATCAAACACTTTTAATGGATGTCAGCAGAGCAAAATAGAAAAATGTTATTGAGCTTTCAAAGAAAATATCATGAAATTTATTCAATAATTTATTAAATTCATTGCTGAGTTTGCTCGATTTTAAAATAAATTTTGAATCACTTTGGAACTTTTGTTTTGTTGTTTAATAATAGCAGGGCATCTGCATGCATCAACGAGTGTGTTTAAAATACTAATGTACTAAGCATTGTGATTTTGCATTTATTGCAATTTCCAAGATAAGAGCGGGTTGTTTTAGGAAATTCCAAAGAAAGAAAAAATATTATTTTTATTCGAATATGGTAAATTTATAAGGTATTTCTTCAAATCTTTTGCTTTATAGAAAAAAAATTACATTCAATTTTATATTTTTCCAAGTGTTAAACATAATTGCATTACACAGATTCTTATCAGAAACTTTCTAAGAAGCAGAGATTATGAAACTTTCGAATGATTTAAGTGATACATTTGAACTTAGGATGTAGATCCTTACTATTACGGATTCAAACTGTAAACCTTTTCTTTTTTAAAAAATTGAATTTAATCCTATTTTGATATTTTTTTAATGGTAACGTCTGGTAATGGTATAGAAAACAAATTACATTCAGGAGTTTTATAATCTGTAAAATGTTAGATATAGATGCATTAGATAGTACTGGTTACCCTTTACTGCAACTTCCAAGAAGAAGAGGTTATAAACCTCTCTGATGGTTACCAGAGGCTTCAACTTTGCCTATAGATTACCACTTCCGTTATTCAAGGCCATGAATCATGTCCTTTTCTTTTTTTAAAACCCAATTTTAACCTAATTTCGATACTTTTAAAAAAGGTAACATGTCATCTTAAATGACGGTACAATTTATTTAATAATAGCCATGAATTGATATCCTCGAACATCTCCATCGTGACCGTTTCTAAGGGGTGTTCTACATCCTAGGCTTGGCGGGATCCATCTTCATCACCAGAGGCTACGACTTCTGGACTACACCCGACTACCCGCGCTTTCACCAAACTCATCGTACCTTTCCTACCGTTAAGGAAAGGTGGGCCCAGTGTCTGACAGAGACTAATAGTCCTTTGCCGGCTCAATAATCTTTGTTGCAACAACAACAGCCTGAAATAACAACAGAAATAAAAACTAAAGCACCGCCATTAGCAATCCCCCCCCCCCCCTCGTCTCTGGCCCGCGCATACTTTCTTTTCTCATCGAAATAATCCTTCATTTGGAGGGTCCGGATTGCCTCTGGCCTATCTAAAAAAAAAGGGGGGGGGGAAGCTGTGAGGACCTATTTTTCTTTCGTGTATTTCCAATCTTATACTAGCCAAGGCATGTATATAATAATCCGATAAAGATCTAAATAAATAATAAAATACAATTTCGGGCGAAAGTTATCAATCTTGAGGATAAAAACCCACATAACAATCATAATTATTCTCCAGAATATTGGCAACGATGACGAGATATTTTCGAACCTCGTTAAAAGTCGTTTGATCGGAAAACAAAGAAAAAAAGTCCCAACCCAAATTTGGAAAAGATAATGAAACAGAAGTGTATGAAATTTTCATTATTATTTATTTTAACTTTAGTTAATAAGAATTCCACTTGATGACAGAGAACGATTTTCTAACAATCGTTTTCAAGTGAAAAATGAAAGTAACCGACACTATCTCGAACGAAATAGAGCTGATCGAATTAATATCACCGCTAAAACAGTTGAGCAGGTGGTTGATGAGTATTTGCACTTATCTAGCCTAAATTATAAACACATTATTTATAAATAAGAAATTAAATAGGCAATGAAATATTTTAATGTAAAAAATGAGAAAGTTGTTTATGACTAAATGAAACCATTAATAAAATTTCTATTAAATAAATACTAAAAGTCAGAAGACATTATTACGTATGTGTAATTATCTTTAATAAGAATGTAAGCGAATTGTTATAAGGTTTAAATTAGAATGCGGATTATTAAAAATAGAACTATTGCAGAATAAAACAGTCTGGAAACTTAAAATTATTTGCCCACAAAATTCTAAAACGTGCTAATGCGATTTTAATATCATTATTGAATAAGCTGCAAAATAAATAAATAAATGCATTAAAAGAATGTTTCAAAACATTTTCTTAAAATCAAAAAAAATTAATTAACAAAACAAAACAAACAAATAAACAAAACGGTACAGCAGCCGATGAATTTCCATATATGACATATTTATTGTCTATGGATTTTCATTGTTTTTATTTTTTTATATCTATATATATATATATAATATAGGAAGAATAATGCTGAACCTTATTATATGATCTTGAAACCTTTTTCCTATGATATATTTCATACTAGCCGCCTTTGGCGACCAGTCGGTTCGCCAATCTTAATACTCGTTAAAATTTTAATAATTAAATATTTTATGCAATTCCTATTTTAATAGCTTCTTCATCAAAATATTTTAAAACTTCAAATTTTGATAGTCATATAATTCACTCATAATATTATAAAGGCCTTCAGTCATAACGTAATATGCATCTCTCTAATTTTCTATTAGCTCCTGTAGAATTTATGCTTTAAATTAAAGTGGAAAGTATTAATCTGCAATTAATGCAATAATATTTTTTACTGAAACAAAGCATTCTTTTTATAATATGATTACTGAAAACAGAGTCACTGAGCGTTTAAACCTTATGGGCACTAAAGAATATCTTTCTTAATTTATGTAATATCTCAAGAATTTGTCAACAAAATTTTCTCAGATTCATCATGAGCAGATAGATAAATTAACAATGTTTAATTTTAAATGCATCAAACATTAAGAAAATAAACAGAATCGTTTAAACTAATCGGTCGGGAACAGGTTAAAAAAACTACTTAAAAACGATGTACTTAAAACTATAAGCATATAAAAATATATAACTAACATAAATACAATTTAATTACAAAAACATACAACTAACCTAAAAATAATTTAAATTAAGTCCGCATTCGTTGATAATAGTTGCCAACAATCAGAACACAATGCGCATGCTTGAATTTTCAACGCCAGTTGGTAATGCAAATGCGTGAATTTTCATACGCCTGTTGGGGTAACGCTACGCAGATTAGAAATTTTTAATTACCTTTATTCTTTTTTATTTTAATTCAAAAGTACTTCAGAATGAATCTGAAAGGTAGAATAATTAAAAATGTTTAATTTTAAATCCATAAAACATTAAAAAAATAAACAGAATCCAGAGGCGGCGGTAGAGTCTTGTCGACGGGGGCAAGACAAATCCGACAGGGGGGCAATCAAAATTTTCCTAATTTGGTTAGAAAAGAACTCATAATAATTAATTTTTTACATTTAATTAAAGGAAATGAAGTATTTTTTAGCTTTTTTATTGAGATACTGACCTTTCTTTCATTGTTAAAAATTTACAAAAATATTTGCAAAAAATGTTCTTGGTTTTTTTTTTTTTTACTGACCATTAAAAAATTGTCAACATTTGAATATATATTTTTATGAAATTCTTGAGATTTACTTGCACTACGATCTAATTTTGGAAAAAATACAATTATATTTTATTCTAGACTAGCCGCCTTTGGCGACCAGCCGGTTCGCCAGTATTACCGCTCGCCACAATTTTCAATTAAATATTTTATGTAACTGATCGCTTAATAGATTCTCAAACAAAACATTTTTAATCTTCAAATTTTGATAGTGATACCAAACTTATACTGTTGTTTAGATCGTTTCGTTCAATTTACTATATATATATATTTTGCTAATTTGTTGTCATTTCCGGTAAAACTTCAACATTAATTAAAAATGTAAATGACGAAATTGCAATTAATATAAAGATATTTTTTAATAAAACTAAGCGTTTTATTTTATTTATCATCTTTATTGTTATTTATTAATTATTATTGAATATGAGCATTGCAAACAGAATCGCTCGGTATATAAGTCTTATGTGAACTACAAAATATTTTTCATAATTTATATAATATCTCAAACAATAATTCAACAAAAATTTCTTAGATTCAGCACAAAATTCAGTTTTTAGTTTTGCTTTCAAAAGGATTGAAATGAAATCAATAATAATATTTTGTTTCTGCTTATAAATATATTTCAAAAATTATGAAGTCTAAATTTAATGCAGTAAGGTATCATATTCTGATAAATATTCTGTTCACACCAAATTTTAAATAAATGAATGAATGTTTCTATTTTCCACGATCAACTAAGACTTATTTATGAAGTTTTAAATGTTAAAAATTTAGAAAAACTCACCATTTTCATAATCTTAGGCCAATTAATCTTGAGAAACCTGCGCGCTTATTGGCGTATTTTCTTTGAAACGATCGATGAAAAATCTAAAATTATCCTTTTTTTATTGAATAGTGATATTCAAATCTTCATAAATCAGTCAGTTTAAGTGATTTGAAATTAACTCTTAAAAGTCAGTGATTTAGTTGATTGGAAATTAACTCTATGACCATCATAAAATCTGTGCTTTCTCTTGTGGTGTATGCATTCTCCTTAATATCCGATCGAATAAAACATCACATACAAAAGTACTACATAGAGCAAACACATCAAAAGTAAACATAACATTTCAATAGTTGCCAAAAACAAAAGAGAGAAAAATGCAATTAATAAGCAGACGATATTTAGAAAAGTACAGATATTTAGAATGGAAAATGAAATTATCTGAAATTAAAAACACGCGCAGACGATATTTACAAAAGTAAAAATATTCAAACCTGAAAAGGAAAATATATGAGTTATTCCATCAATAAATGTCATAAGTTTGTTTACATCTTCATTATTTTATGAGTCATTAAATATCAAAATGGATCCGTGACTGAATAAACACTCTGTATAGAGAGTGTAAAAGATCATAAAATAATTTTTCTTGAATTTATTTTTTAGAAAAAATAATATTTCATAATTGTTTTATTTCCTACAGACGCTTGCCGAAAATTATATTTTTGCAGATTTCATTTCCAAAAACATTTAATTTATTTTCAGTTAGAGCTTTAATCAATGTGATGGCAACACGTTGAAAAAAGCTATTTTTTTCTCATGAATGCGAAACGTGCTTAATCCTCATTTTTATTTTTGACGAAAAAAATTATTGAAAAACATAGTTAAAATATTTATTTAAAAATTCATTAAAAATAGAAATTTAGTTTTAAGATTAAAACAGTAGTATCATTTAAAAGATAAATTTTTTATCTTTAACTTCATGTAAAAATCTTTTTTGTGCGGTAATATTTTCGGCAGTTATAGCAGAAACACGTCAAAATTTCGCTTAATTTTTAAATAAATAGAATTCTAGTTAAAAATTCGAAAAAATAACCCCCAGGTGCACATTCCCGGCCTCCAAGGTATACACGTGCCAAATTTGGTAGCTGTAGGTTGAATGGTCTGGTCTGTGGAGCGCCAACACACACACACACACACACACATTGAGCTTTATTATAAGTATAGATATGCATAATGTAAACAAGATATAAAATAAGGCGAAATTAAAGTTCCCTCTAATATTCATTGACCCTAGTATTCATTCACTTAGCAATTTTTTTTTACATATATTTTTCATATATGTATTTGCAACAGAATTGTTCTGTGAAAGTCACTGAAATAATAATTTCCTTATTTCTTAATTACATTTGAAAAAATCTAAATAAGTCATTGTGTCTATATATATATATATATTGTGGAACATTATATATAATGTTCCACAATACTTTTTCAATAGTTTGGTTGAATTCAGTCAAACTTTACAAATTTATTTGTTTTAAGACAACAAAAAAAAAGCATTGCCAACTTTTCAAAGAGAAAAATATAATTAAATATTTAATTAATTGGAAATAAACCAAAATTTTATCATTTCATTTCCCCACAGAAATTTCGCAGCAGATTATCCCACAAAAATATTCTTATGCTACTTTAAAATAGTATTTTTTTTTCCACTTTTCAATTATATCAATTTCTTTTCCATGCAACATTTTTTTCGATTTTTGTCATTTTTTTTCAAAATTTAATAAATAATTGAATAGATGCAAACGATTTTGAAGTAATGAAATTTATAGATATTCCTGCTCGTAGGTAATGGCGACTTTACTTTAAACTACTATATTTTCAATTTTTTTTATATTTCTGTTTTTTATTTATTTAAAAAAAATAATTGTTTTTTAAATGATTCACTTGAAAAACAATTGCCGGTGTGCATTAGTAGAATTCTGGACTAACACTAAAAGAAAGGGTGAAAAGCAGATAATTAAATAATTTATCAGAAAGAGCTATCGATTTGATTTATTAATTGAGAAAATTAGAAAGTAAGAATTAGAAATTAAGCGTATTTTTAATTACTCTGTTCAATAGATATTCTCATTTTAATTTAAATAGTTTTAGATTAAAAAATGTATTATAATATTTTTTTACATACAGCTTTTTTTTTAAATTAAAAATATTATATATGAAAATATGTACATTCTGTGCAGCTCTGTTTATAACAACTTGTAAATTTATCATTGGCAAGGTAATTAAATGAAATTATTTTGCCAAGAGGAATATAAATTAAAATTGCGTTGTAAATCAACTCAAAGAATGAAGACAATGCTTTCGAGCTTATACTGGAACATTTTTGCGCTCTATAAACTGAATATTTATTTAAACACACTATTTACATTTGCGGGATTTGTGGTCCTTTGATTAAATATGTAAACATTCAATGTTTAAAAAAACTGCAATAATTTATTATCTAATGAATACATAATTACAATAATATATGATATAATAATTATTAAAAATGGCTATTTTGAATGCGATTAGGTTATTCGCAGTAATTTAAACTAGAAGAAAAGCTTGTATCATCATTAAAGTGACATAAAATGAGTTTGAAATAAACAAAGATGCATTATAAATTGCAGCATTTAATAATAAGAATAATATTAAAAAAACATTTTTACTTTTTAAATCAAAATATTAGGCATCCAAACAAAATTGTAAAAGTGTGATAGGAATGCTATGTCAAAAGGACTAAAAGGACTAATAGGAATGCTATGTCAACTGGTTTTATGGCATTAATAAAATATTTTAATTTTTGGTGAATTTTTTTATGTTATTCATTGCAGCTTGATTTCTATATTACAATGTGTTCAGAACTTCCAACTTTTACAATTTTGCTTTGATGCCCATATTTTTGAATCAAAATAAATCTTTTATCCTGTCGGATACATTAATAATTTTTTAAAAAAAATTATTGATAATTTTAAAAATTATTTTCTACTTTTAATTTCTTTTGTGATTATTTATTATGGATAAATATGGGATCTCATATTTTTCTGATTCAATTCTAGATGGAACCCCTATTTGAAATCAAAATTTGTTTTAAATTAATCGATTAACTGATAATTGTCCGAAAAATGTGAAAATATTGGATTAAAATTTTGAAGCTCTTGTACATCAAAATGTAAGAGCAATTAGAATTCAAAATCCCTTCTTCGAAAACGTAAAATAGATAGAAATAACAAAGCGTAAAACTAAAAATAGGTAATTATATCATTGGTTCTTTTTCTAATGGGCCCTTTTACTACTACAAAGAAGGAAAAAAGTGCAAAATATATTTTAATTTACACATAATTAATGATCTTTTCATGATTTGTTCCCTTTCATCAAAATTTCACGTTCAATTCAATTTGACAACTCAAAATTATTCTTCGACAAGACATGCGCTGAGTTGCTAAATGAAGCTAAATACCCTCCTTAAACTGCAACAAATGATTAGAATTTTTGTTCTTTCATGCAATTACGCTGCCTGCTTCTAAAGATCCCTCGTTCGGTATTAATCCCAAATTAATTTATAGTTCGGAATTCCTTTCGAATGTTTTTATTCTTGGAATTGCAATCCATGCCATCAGCTGGGTAATTTTAACATAATAAATCCTCGCAATCTCTGTACCATCTCCGTGCCATGAGGGTGCTTCTGTCCCTTAAAAATGCCCGAAGGTAGTTATTCGAAAATAATAAACACTGTCCCGAGGTCACAGGTCGGAATGTTCCTTCCTGCCAACCGCATACAATTACCACCTTTTTTTTTTCCCTCTTGCATCTTTACATTGTTTTATATGTCGTTGTCACGTAATTGTAAAGTAACACAAAACTCGATGCAGGTGCTTTTCTTACCTTCCTGGCTCGCACGCAACAAGCCTCTCTAAAAGCAAAGCTAACTGCCCTGCCATGTTTGGTCACTTTTGGATTTATAAACATTAAAATTACTTAGTGTTTCCTTGTTAATGGAATTATCTACGATATTAAAAAGAGAAAGTGTTGAATCAAAATTGACTTTGTTTATGATGATTATCTTAAAAGAAATATTAACTCTTTTCACTCGGATGCTGCCACTCCCTCACCATTCAAGGCAGTGAATCATTTTGACACTTTATTTATTTATTCTTCAATTTTGATTGTTAAAAGCGCCTACAGAATGGTAAAAAGACGTAAATTAATTTTTCTCGGAAATTCAATTTGAAACAATAATATATATGTATTTTTTCGGAACACTAAACAAGCCCTTGTATTGTGTGAATAAATTTTGCATAGAATTACTTTTCTGAGTGCAAAGGGTTAAACTTCATACATAGTCATGTTTTGATATTGAATCTCTTTTCCTTCATGTATACAGATTTCGCATTTGTTCTAATAATAAAAATGCAACTTCCTAATTAGAAACCATTTTTGATATAAATTTATGAGAAAGTAATTATAAAATTAAAATAATGCAGTTAAAAATTCTGCATTTTGGTATTAAATACAATTTTTCCTTCGCGATTAACTTACACCTGGCGAATTCCAGTTAAGAGTAATCCTCTGTTATGCATAATTTTGTAATTAATTATTAAATCAGATATATTATTATTTTTCAGTCTCTCACTAAATATCTATTTTCAATTTTTTAATAGGATTTAAGTTTTAAAAATATGCCCTTATTAATACTTTTGTTCTCTATATCTACAAGATGACTTTGAGTTGGTAGTCTTGATTATCAACATCATGCCTTTGATAACATCTAGCTATAAATCATAAGAGGTAATCATATTGATATTGAATATCTATCTTCAGCATACGATTTGCTGTTTAGCCAAATATGGCTCATGCGCCAACCCCCCCCCCCAAAAAGCCACACAAAAAAAAACCAAACCAAGTATACGATTACTATCTTCTAACACCAATATTAAGCATTTGAAGACCAGTATACTCGAAAACCTGTATTGAACACCAATGCTTTGATTACCATCATATCTATACAGCAAACAATAGAAAGTTAAGATAGGTCCATCATTATTTGGAAACCCTCTATGATTATTGATCTTATCTTCTAAAATATACAAGACAATGTAAATTTTTAGAATGAACAGCATCAATTTTAAAGTAAAACAAAGGGGGAAAATTGATTCAAATATTCGTGTCCAAACATGGAGAATTTGTAACTCTCCATATTATTTTCTCATATTCTTTCACAAGGAATATGAGACCCTATCGACGTCACAATAATATGTGATCCTTAAATTATGAGAATACCGAGGCAATTTATCCGCTGGTATTAAAAGACCAGTGGAAATTTTAAGAGCCCACCAAATGGTGTGTTTATTTTTTGGCTTAGATCGTAAAAGTAGTGAATTATCATACAAGAAAGAAGACAAAACGGTGGGTCTTCCACCCTAGTCATGTGTGCCGAGAAAAATGGAATTGCTCGGTTTCCACCTTTCAATTTAAAAGTGGCATAAGTCTTGTCGTTTTAATCGTGTAATTTAAATACAGAAGAAATATACTTATTTCCAATCGTAAAATTGTAATATCAAAAGCTTTTCACATTGTTTTTTTTAAATATTTTCTCGTATAAAAACTATACACATAAAAAGAAAGTATAGTAATCATTAAAAAAATTAATTTGGAAAATAAATGAATTTTACCTTTTTTTCATGCTGAAAAACTGTATTGTAACGACAATAATTCTGAAAGCTCTAAGAGTTCATTTTGATATGTTCTCCTTATATTCTAATTGTAGTGTTAGATAAAATCACAGAAAAATAATTCATCGTGGAATCCATTTCTATAAAACAAGTCAGATTTTTTTCATTATATTAAGAAATATATTTTAATATACGCAAGGAGATTTATGTTTAATTAAAGTTTTACACAAGTATTTAACTATTTCATTTAATTTACTAGTGAGTCGGTATTTTCTATTGAATGATATATTCATCATTGTAAATTATGTTATTTATTTTAAAAGAATGAATGCGTAAAGCATTAATTGCATCGTTTTATTGCATAGCACATAAATTAGGATTACTCAAAATATGATAAATTGCATTACTTTTGATATTACAGTTTTACAAAACAATAAATTGAACATTTAAAATGTATGTAAACTATTGTCTCTTCCAGAAATTTTTTCTTCACATTTATCGTCAGCAATCATAATTCGTAATATTATTTATTTTGTATCATTACTCATTATTTAGTTCAATATTTAATGTATTTATATTTTATTTTAATACATAACATTCATTTATGAATATAATTAAATACTATAAATTTAAGTTGATGTATTTTCTCAAACCATTTAAAAGGAACTGAAATTTAATCAGAAAAATCTTTTAAGATAGTGCATAGATTTTTTTTAAAATTCTTATTTATGCACTGCAAATTTAAAAAAAAATTAGAATATTTTAAAATATTTAAGTTAGATTCAATTTTTTAACTTAAATATTTCAAAGTTAATGTATAAATATTTTATATATTAACTTATATTTAATATACAAGATATTGGTTTATATTTCTAACTTTAATATTTTACTAACTTTAATATTACTTAATTAAAATATTTAAGTTAATTTTGATTTTACATTCAAATTGATTTGTCATGTGAAAACGCATATGAAAAAATTTGTAAGAAGAAGAGGAAGTTACAACGTACAAATTTTTCTTCTAAATCGATACCCAATTTATAATTCATCTTATGAATCCTGATATTTTTTTACCCCTGTTTACGAAATATTAATCGAACATCTATATAAATTTCTTATCAAAAGAAGGTAAAGAAGTTGTAATATATTTCAAAATATAAAAATATCATATAAATGATAATATAAAAAAGTTATTTGGGCGCATAATAATTTCTAAACAATTATTCAATTCAAGTGTTAGATCATAAAAAAAATATTTACAGAATAGATGTGTAGGGTTTTTTTTCCAAATTTAATGAATTGCTTTTGTCTGGAAAATTTAATCATGTTATTTGAGATGTATGCAAACAGCTTTCAATTGTAGTAGAATTCACGATATATTTATAAATGTATAAGCAAAAGCATTTATTACAAAGACGTTTCTATGATGTGATTTAGTTATTTATTTGTTTCAAATCATTTCTTGATAGTTAAAACAAATTCATTACATTTAAATTAGGGATAGATAGCTTTTAGCCAAAAACATATTTAGAAATTTTTTTTAAAAAATGCAGAAAAATTTTTCCTAAAAAATATTTTTTTTAAATAAAAATGATATATGATAAAAAAAAAAAAGTCTGCTACTGAGAGTTTTAATTTTACCTTACAGGAAATTCTACACATTTTTTTCCAACTTAAATCGCAAAATTCAAATCACAGTGTATACAAAAAATACTACAAAATGTTTAGAAACCGACAGACGATAATTTTCTCTCATTTCAATTCTCACATCTCATTCTTTTTTCCTTAATTTGGTATGTTTCCATCTGTTGATCAAAGGTTCAGGAAATTCAATGAGTGAATTGTTTATATTTTTGATAATTATGTTTTCCACTCCTTTTCAAAATGTTTACATTTTCCGTAATAGTCATTTACGGTATTGTTTTCTAAAACCTTTTTTTGTACGGTCTGAACTTTGTTTTCGAGTGAACGAGTAATACCGGTTGCGGTTCGCGACCTGCATATCTGACCGTGCATGATGCATGCAACTATCTATCGATTGAAAATTTCGTCCCTGAATATATAAATAATTCCGGATTTTTCTTGTTTATTGTCTAGTAAGTATTAAGGAATTGTTCTTGATGAGTTTAATTGAGGGTTTGTTTGTTTTATTTACAACTTTTCAAATACCTGTCATCATGCTATAGCTTATCGGTATTATCTTTTATGTTTATTTTTGCAAGATATAGTTTGGGTTCAATTTAAACGGGTATATATATATATATATATATATATATATATATATATATATATATATATATATATATATATATATATATATATATATATTTTTTATATATATATTTGAACGATTCCATTTCATTCATTCAGTTACTTTAAAAAAAATAATGTTAATGTTTGTATGGACTAAGTTTGACATTGAATTTTTTTAATTCTCTCATTTATGTGCAACGATGTTTCTATTTTCAGTTAATTAATAAATAAATAATTAATTCTCATGAGCTTAGTTATTTTATTTATAATTATCTTATAAATAATAAAAAAACTATTTTGTTGTTTAATTATTATTATTTCCTATGTTGCGTCATAGAAAAAAATTATTATGTCCGAATTTTTTAAAAACATTATTTGCTTAAAATTTTCGATTAATTAAAATTTTCAAAAAACATTGATTTATTAAACGCATAAATATACAGAATGATTGGTAAAGTTGTTGAAGCCCTTTAAATTCGCAAATGTTTTTCATTTAGCCAGAGAATTAACGTGTACCTATAGAAAAGTGACTATGCTGAATTTCTTGAAACAGTTTACATCACCCCTTGTGGTGAAATAAGCAAGCTACAAAAATTTCAATCAGAAAATCTAGCTATATCATAATAAAAACATAGGAGCAGTTTCATAAATTTATCTGCAAAAGTGGTGGTGATTTTCAAAATTAAAGTTATGAACTTTTCATGATTTGAAAAAGGGTCCATCTAAAATTGAAAAATGTCTTCTCCGGTATTATCGTTCCGTTCTTTTGAGTTCTGTAAAGGCGACATGAAATTTAAGTAACGAGGAAAATAAATAAAAATAATGAAAAAATAATTGAAAAATGCACTGTGAGGGATCTGAAGATATATTTCCCAATTATCACAATAATTAATTTTCTAATCTAATTTGTATCTGATAGACAAATGTCTAAGCAGGCAAATCATCCTCAATTGTATTTCAAGGGGGGGGGGGGGGTCCTTCATTTTTTTATTTAGATTCAAAGTAAACGTGAAATTTCTAATTATCGCATTATAATATTCAAAGATATGCATATTGTAATTAATACAAAACATGCTAGCAAAATAAAAAATAAGAATGAAGATATTTTCCTTATGCAAAATCAGTTACAGAATATGAGGAGGGAACCTGAGAAACGCGGGGCCTTGTGCTCTAGCACCATTCGCAACGACCTCTTGCCGGTTTTATATACCTGACTGGAGAATGACTTCTCTTATCATTTATTTGCATTTTGCATTAATTATTTTTCTACCGATAACAGACCGCAGTTCAACTATCTGTGATAGGATGCACATTCAACATACTGCTATTCTAAATTATATTTTATATTTATTTCTTGTTTTAGACACGAAATCTTCTCCTATTTGCCTTTGAAAATCAATGAAATAGTCTCTTCCGGACTATCGAAGCTTGCAAGTACGGCTCTTGCTTCAAGAAATTGCCTTAAATATGAAGGTCATTTTAATGTGGTGTAAAAATTAGGAGAAGGCTTTCTTGTTTAGCGGTCATCATTCAAATCATTAGATCCGTCCCCCTTAGCTTTCGTAAACGTTCAAATAAGACTTAAAACTTTCCCAAGTCTTCTTTTCTTAATCACTGAATTGATCAAATGTTTGGGAACAGGTCCAAATTCTTTGGCAAAGATACGAATTACTATTTGTATACTACTTTGTAATAGTATGTTTTAATTCACTTATAAAATTCATTAAATTATAATGTGATAAAATTCATTTAAAATAATCCATTTATAAAATAACGAAAGCAGAGAATCCTTATTGGTAAGTTCTTCAAATCGGGTAAATTCTTGGTTTCGAAATCTATTTCCATTGCAGACCCATCGTGTTAACGCGTCTGGTGCAGATTTTAATTCGACGGAATCGAATGTTTTCTCATTAATGTGATACGAAAATTTAGAGAAGGAAGTACCGATTAAGATCTCTTCCTCGTCATCTGACCACGATTCAAAATTTTTAGTTCGTCACGAAATAAGCTTGGTATTGTTTAGAAATGTAACTAAAAAAATTACAGAGAAAAGTTAAAAATTAATTTTTTCTGTTCCAGAAACAAAAAGATTAAAAAACCAAATTATATCCATTTTGATTTTCTTTGTAATTGTTTGATCAAATATCGATTATATATTTCATGGTATAATTTTACACTCGTTGAAGCAAAAGATCTCGTTCTTTTCCGGCAGAGAAAATTCTCTGACCTGTTGATGCGGGCGCATACTTTTTTTAGAATTTCTCGTCTAATTCTCAAAGATATTTGTTGAGCGCACGAAAAGCGTGTACTTGAGATTGATGATGACAATAGACGAGAGCTATTACACCAAAAGCGAAAAACATTTGTAACGGGAGCGGGCCGATTCCTACCATTTCATGACGTCCGATTCCGATTAGATATTTCATGATAGAAGAAGAATGATGAATCGATTCCTATTACCGGAAAGGTCGAATTAAAACCAACAAAACAATTTTCCACGATTTTTCCATAGGCTAAAAAATTCGTAATGTATTTAAGAACGTTAATTTGTGGCTTATAAATCAAATGGATATATTGTACTCCTGGGTTGAAGCCATGCTTTGAAAAAGTTTAACTGGTAAATTATGGCCAAATAATAGAGCTGTTAGAAATCTGTTTGCTTGGGGGTGATTTTAAAATATAATCGCTTGATGGGAAATTAGATAGTCAGGTATTTAGAATCTCTCTATTTCACTTGGCTCGAAGATTGTATGGGTTTATGAATTTTATATATTATGTACTATGACATTCCAAGACAGTAAACTAGATAAACTTTCTTGGAAGAATTGATGAAAGAGTGGGCAATTGCCGTAAGGGGTCTGAGTAAATGACCACGGAAGTTCCTAGGAGGTGAACGAAGAAGATGGAAGAGTTCGTGGAAAAATGATATTGCCAAAATGTCTAAGTTACTAAAATTTACATATTAACATTTATAATCATCAAGAAAATGCAGATAAAAATATAATAATGTATATAAATTCCATTTAGTCATTTGTTGGGACAAATAAGACAACTTAAATAAGACAAATAATACAACAACATCGCCAAGATGAGGTTAATTCAAGATGTCATCCCTTTCATCTCGTTATGTTTCGTAATTCTGAAGAGATTAAAATATCAAAAAGAATTTACTATTTCTGTGTTTTTTAAATTTTGTTTGCAATGATCCAGTCGTCTACTGAATGATCGCGCCTTCAAAAAATCATTTTAACTTCTAAATTATAGTTCTTCATAAGTTTTAATATAAATACTCAATCTTCTCCTCCTCTACGTACACGCTGTTTGTTTAAAGTTAGATTATTCAAACTTGGTTGGTTGGGATGCCTGTTTGGTTACTTTGGTTGCCTGTTGGTTTGCCTTGGTTTCTTGGGTTGCCTGTTTTACCTTAGGTTGCCTACTGATTTACTTTGCTTACTTGGGCTGCCCACAGTGTTGCCTTTGGTTGCTCGGGTTGCCTACTGGGTTACTTTGGTTGCTTGGGCTGCCCACAGTGTTGCCTTGGTTGCTCGGGTTGCCTACTGGGTTACTTTGCTTGCTTGGGCAGCCCACAGTGTTGCCTTAGTTGCTCGGGTTGCCTACTGGGTTACCTTGATTTCTTGGGTTACCTGCTGGTTTACCTTGATTACTTGAATTGCTTTCTGGATTAACACGAGTAATAGTATGAATGAAGATCACGAATTTGACAAAGAAAGTAATAAGCTCTATTTTGTGTCTGTGGTAAATAAAAGCTGCTAGAACTCCTAGTAAAGTTTCGTGTGTTACTCGCAATCTAATAATTTTATTTTTATTGTGGGAAATTTGTATTTATTTAGTCGCTTTTTTTAATAACAATGACTCGCATTATTATTGATCCTGAACTGGACTAAATACCATAGATCAAGAAACCACCACCAGAAGATGATTGGGCAAAGCGCCGTGTGTCCTTTAAAAACTGGGGGAAAAACTTTCCCGCCTTAAAATTATTAGTACATTAGAATATATTTGGTCATCCATAAAATAGTATATTCTTGTTCTTCTTGAGTAATAGAAGATCTAACAATCACATGCATATGAGAATTACAGAGCAAGATAATAATAATAATAATAATAAATGGTTTGAATTATTAGAACAACTTCAGCGATAAAGAGACGAATACGGAATGAATGCGTACTTTTTTTTTTATCTATATTTCATGGACCCCAAATGGAATGATATTGTAAAAATAGGCGCTAGAAAGAAAATTCTCGGCCCTCTTTCTTCGTTTGAAAATGAGATTTTTAAGTTCTTGTAAATAAAGATGAGTGACTGACTAAAGTAGAGTAAAAACATTTTATAAGTTAGTTATTATAAATCAAAGTGATTGAATTTTATTAGTTACTGCATCTGATTTACAGATGCTGTGACGTTCGTCCAAAAAATATTAAGCACGTTTTTTTTTTAAATAATATTAATACACATTATATACAATTAACACAGTATTAAACTTGTAAAGAAAATTCATTTTTTTTTCAAATTGTGGAAATAAGAGAAAAAAATAACAGAATATAGGAATCAAACTTATGCCATTGAATAGTTGATGCCTCGAACTTGAACTTTCAATACAGAAGAGTGCGGAACGCCATTTAAGCAAAATACGGTGATCGCCCGAAACATTAATATCCTTGCGAATTTTCCACATTTTCTTAATATCGATTGGTTGAATTGAGTGAGACGAGTGGGTATTTTGGTTCTTAGAATGGCTGACTCTAAAAGAAAGAAAAGACGGATACAAATTCATCTTCTAGTTATCTGCTAAGCAGAATTTCCTTTTATACATCAGTCATGAATGTGTCTTTACAAATTGGAGGGGGGGGGATAGAGAATTTATATTATCTTTGAAGATGTTATGTATGCGGACGTTTTAATATTATGAAATCTCAGGGTTCCGAGGCTGTTAGGAATCAGATGTTTATTTTTTTAAATAAAAATATAGATGTTAAAAATATAGAGAATTTTCAAACAAACTTGTCCGTGAAAGAGACTATCTTATATTTTTTAAAAATGCCTTTCTTTAATACTTATGCAGAAGTTAAATTACGTTCCACAATGAAATAGTCATTTAGATTTAATAATTGAAGTGATATTGTATGAGAAGTATCCTAGAAAATTTGTGAAGAGACAATCGCATTTCTTTTTCTTTTTTTATTTGACAATACTACTTACTCTCTTTTACGAGTTCCCTTATTAAATTCGTTCACATTTTGACCGGATTTGTATATATACAGATTCCGTCTAAGAATCATATTCTGAATGGAGAAATAAGTTTTTTGAATTTTTTAAAAAACTGTTTCCATTTTTAAAAAATTAATTAATATCTGCAACAAAACCACAGCAAATGTCATTTAGAAATTAATATCATTGATGACTTAAACCATTGTTACTGCCACATCTAACTCTCAATAAAGCCAAAAAAACTTGGGAACGAATTTACTACCGTCAAAAACGTAATGAGAAACCTTCTTTTATTGTGGACGAAGTTTATTTTTTCTTAATTAGCTTTGTCATTCTTTCCTTTCTTTGATTGAAACAAATGATTGCGCTCACAAAGGAGTCATTTTATAGCGTTCTAATTAAATTTTGATATAAAATCCCAATCTTCTCCTTTTTTTTACGTGCTCGCTGTTCATTTAGAGTTTGTGTTTGAGCAAATGAATTGCTCGAGTTGTTTAAGAGCTTCGAATGCCATCTTATCGTCAATTTTAATACTGTGCATCTGGCAGTAAATTAACTCAAATGAGTTTGTGAAAAATGTTACTATTAAGTCTTCAGTAAATCGAGCGCTTACCATAAAGATTTGTAACTAAGTATGTTAAAAGAATATTCCTTTTTTAATCTTCTGAGAGATATAAGATATTAAGTTCTCATTATGCATAGTGGTTAAATGTTTTATATTAGCCAGGATACTATTCCTTATTCAGACTGAAAACCCCTGAGTTGTCTTGAATTCGAATTAAATATCCCTGATTATAATTATTTTTACTAAAAACATAATAATTCATATGTTAAAAACATTTTTTGCCCAATATTCAAAATGTATCTTAGATTTGTTCTGGATTTGAATTAGATTTCCCAGATTATCCCCCATTTTATTGTAAAGTCAATGGAACTCTTTATCAAAGGAACTCTTTGACCCACGCAAAAAATATCTCTCTGTTTCGTTTCGAATGTGAATTAAATGTTCCATATTGCAATTTTTATCGAAAAATACACATTTGATGTAAATATTATCTTAATTTTATATTTTGTATTTCTCGACTAATAATGAAGATGGGATTGTATGCATCCATACTTATGAGTGCATCTGTGTGTGTTGGCAATCTGTAGGCCAGAATGTTTGATCTTCAGCTACTGAATTATATACATATTTGGAGGATAAAAATGTGAAACTTGGGCATTATATTTTGAAATTTTTATTAAAGTTTTAATTAATTAAAAAATAAGCTGGATTTTTTGCGATAACCTCCGAAAATATTATTATACAAAAATAATTTTTATACTATATTAAAATTTTAAAAAATTATTTTTTCGATGTCAGTTTAATAATCATGCAAAATTTTTCTGATTTTTTACAATTTTTAAAAAAATTGTCTTGGCCTAAGTTTCAAAAATAGATTACATTGAAAATAGTTTGAATTTCAAGTAAACAATGTTTGATCAAATATTTAATCGCGGGATTTTTTTTCCATAGTTAAAATCTAAGGAAGGAGGATTTAGTTTAAAATCTGTATATTTTAAGAGATGAATGAAAAAGTAAATTTGCAATACTGTGAAAGTTAGAAAATATATGAACCAGTCTATTGCATTTTTATTTGTGCTATGAGATCATGGGACTGATCTCCACTAAGAAAGTTCATGTATATTTAAATAGCATGGTTTTAATATCTAATAATTTGATGGAATCGTGAACTTGCAAGGGATGTAATTGAAATTATTATTCATGGCGAAACAACTGTTAGTTAAAGGCTATTAGTATAGAAAATAAATTAATTCGATGTAATACGTATGTAATAAAATTAAACTAAAACATCTTGTTCCTTCAACTTTTTTTTTATTTAAACCTGATTATAAAAAAAAGGAAACGTATGTTTGCATGTTTTGCATTTATTAGCAAACTGATCTGAGATTACTTTAAATGTAAGCCAAATGATCACGCGTTCATTTTTTTAGGTTTTCAACAAATTATTTATGTTTTAAATCAGGCATTCCAAAATAATTATAACTTTGTTTTTCATAAAAGAAATTTCCTTTTTTTAGGTATTTTAAATATAGCAAAATTAAACTGAACCACCTTCTTTCTACTTTTTTTTTCTTTATTTAAACCTGATTATAAAGGCAATGAAATGAGCTTGTATGTTTTGCATTTATTAGCAAGCTAATCTGAAATTATTCTTAATGTAAAAAAAAAAAAAAAATTCCCTTTTTTTTTTTTTAGGGGTTTTCAACAAATTACTTAGAATTTAAAAGCAAGTATCATAACAATATAAAGGGAATTGAACGAGAATTTCGATATAAACGGAAATTTTGATACACGCCCATTTAACAATTATTTATAAATCGCAGAAATCAAAATATTTAACAGTTGTTGTTTTTATAGAGAACGAAGGAATTTCGAATGGAAAAGGAAATGTTGAGCAAAAAATAAATAAGAAAAAATTGTTGCATTTACTTGAAACTGCATTTTTTTAAAGAAAGTATTCACGTTGCACCTTGAAGGAATTAAAATCCGATTCAAAAATTTTTTTTGTCCTACATCTAGTTAATTTGACTTACGGGAATTTTGAAAAAAAAAAAAATGAAATTTTGGGAAGAAAAGATTTTGAAATGCTTTTGCGTAAAAAGTTCATATTTTGCCGTTATTGCCTTTATTTGTTAAAAATAATTCGCACTTTTGGCTGTTAGAAGAAAAGTAAGTGTCGTGAAAAAAAAGTTATATTGTTGAATTGCGTTTTGTCGAATCACTTTTTTATCTGTGCACTTTATAAAGGAAAGCCTGGAGACAAATTCTGCTTCAAAGAAAACAAACTAAACAATGGCAGCACAGTTTTCTTCGAACTCGCAGCTTACGTCATTGAACTTTATAATCAAAAAATGGGAATGCAGAAGTAATTAGAAAGAGCGATTACATTTCACCACATTTTGCCTTCAGGCCGTTTCATCTAGAGATACGTATTTTTATCTATCTGTGATGAAATATTTCTTCCAGGCATTTCAACGTCTTAATTTCAGTAATCTCTGTTAAATTTTGAATTCCCCTACAAAAGCAAAAAAAAAAAAAAAAATATTTCGGTAACAAAAAAAATTGATTTTTTTTCTCACACACATGCACGTGCAAGAAAAAATTTCATTTCTTTAAACTGATATTTATTCGGTCTATAATATGCATCATAGTACAAGAAAATGATAGATTTTATCATAGAATAATTCTTTAGGCTACAAGAACGTTTAAAAGAATGTACTTTTAGTTTACATAATTTGATGGGGTTTTTTTCTCTACTGTTTCGATATGTTGTTGAATTATGCTAAACGCTTCTTTTTAAATTCGTATAGGATAATAATATGTCATTAAAATCCGATTGGGTCTTTAGATTGTCTCTGTTCTCCAAGATTTCATTCTCCATTTTAAATGGTAACCCTAAAATTATTCTTTTCGGTCGCCATTTTTCATGCATGCGAAATTACAACGCGGTTTCCTGACATTTAATAAAAGGTTATATTTCTAAAAAGGAGTCAATTTGAACTGTTTAAATTTTTCAAATGTATTTCAGAGTATCACGCACTTTAGCGATCAATATCAGTATCAGCTTATAAATAGACAATATAAAAACGGACAAAACGACACGTTGTTGCTTATATTTCACCATAGTAATAACATTCAACGTATTATTACCACTTCCTAGATCGAACAAAATGTTCGATTAAAATTGCAAATGATTAGCGGTGTCTTTCTTGTTTTTGTATTTTCTTTTTTGAAAAGTTCTTTCAACTTTTAAAAGAATGTAAATTCTTCCCTTAGGGCAGCAAGGATCATTTCAGGGTTTGAAACAGAACAATTTCACAAATGTCGACAAAAATCGAAAACAAAAATAAAACACAATCAGTCGAAAACTTGTAAAACATATATTTGGTATGATATATATTTATAATTCAATCAATCTAGTCAAATTAACAAAAAGAACAAGCCTTCCAACATTTCGCACAAGTGGTATATCTTCATAGATGATGATAGGAGTTTTTTTAAATTCTGAAATTGATAGGAGAAAATATTAGAGTATTATGGCGTCAATTTCAATGAATATATCTTTCAGTTATAAAGGTATTTACGATATTGTATTTATTGTTTTGATAAATATAAAAATATTTCATGATATGAAATATCAGATCACGTGATGAATAATAAACAATTTATTAACATCTGTCTTTATCATCCATTCATGTATCCTTCCATTAGATCTTGTATCCATTATCTTGTCCCATTTCTTTTCAATCAAAAAAAGTATATAACTTATTTACTTTAATTTATATAACATAAAGCATATTAGTTACATAATTTATATACGATAAAACATATTAATTATATAATTTAAAATATCAGATTATGTTAATCAGGAAACCATTGAGATTTGGCATCAAAAAATAAAATCATAAGTTAATTAGAAATTTCAGATCAGATGATGAATATTAAAACCATTAATTAATATTTGTCCGACATACATTCAAGTATTCTTCCATTCTATCTTGTATTCATTATATATATTTTCAATAACCAGAAAGTTTATAATATATATACTGTAAGGTGCATCAGTTGTATAATTTAGAATATCAAATTATGTTGATCAGGAAAACATTGAAATTTGCCATCTAAAAATAATATCATAATGAATTATACGAACATAATTTGTGTAAACAGATGCCATTATAGTTTTTTTCCAAAAATAATATAAAAGAATTGATGAAACTTTGAAATAAAATACATACCAAGAGATTATACAGTGATATGAATTTGAAATATGCGTTTTTTCGACAAAGGTAATCCCGTTACAAACTTAATGTAAATTTAGCACAACCCTTTTTATCTTAATATTA
>JAPMOR010014429.1:325036-364399 GCA_026543865.1 Argiope aurantia
ATATATATATATATATATATAAGCTATATTCCAAATAATCGTTTGGTACATAATAAACTGGAGTTAGTTCAGATCTGCAAAAGGATTTTATCATAAAAAACGAAAATCTTTAAAATAGTAATTAGCTCTTTATTACATGATTGCGTTCAATCAAAATTTAATACTGCTGCGATATTCGTTAAATTATAAAGTGTTAATGCATTGAGTTAAGTTTTCTAGTTAAATCTTAAAATTTCATACCAATATCAAAAGCAGAAATAACTGTTGTTACCAACCATGTATCATAAGGTGCCTTTTTCTCAATAATAAAAACGCCATTTATATTATGGCTTTCTGTATTTCCACTGATAGATATTCCTGTTTTTACAAGTCAAGATTCTCTGACCTTGCATTATTATATTTCCAGTATTTTTGAATGAACTAACAAATGTAATTTAATTGCAATAGATAACTAATAACCAACGAGTTACAAAACCTAATCATGATGGTGAAATTTTATGAATGAGAAAAGATATCTATAAGATATTAAGATATGTAACTTCTGTGCAAAAAAAAAAAAAAAAAAATTCGGGACATTAAACTGCAAAATATGAGTTTAATCACTCTACATCATATCTGATCAAATATCGGCAATAAAAGTGATAACTCATAGTGATTATTACTGAATTACATAATAAGCCGATTACGAAATTGGGTTTAAAGTGGGATATAGAGAAAGAAATAGTGATCCAATCTTCCTCTAATATAATGACAATCTCTCTCCCTGAACACAATTTCAAAGTACAGGTCCTGCACCATAAAAATCTTTAAATAATGCAAATATAATGCAAAAAACGGTGGTCCTTTCCTTGAATACAGCCCTAAACACTCCCAAACGATCTTTCTGTAATTAATACAAAACCAATGAGGTCTATTCGTGAATATTATTCTAAGTGCAAGTTCTGTGTCAAAAAATCGTAAGTAAATTTCCTTCAATACGAAAACAATTATAGTTCGCTCACTGAACAACTGTTTCAAAGTACAATTTCTGTACAAAAACATGCAGTAGTGATCTCCCCAAAATTTTCTTGCATACTGTTTAATAAAGGTGTTATCACAAAAAACTTGCATAAAATTAGCACACAATAGTTACGAAATATTAATATTTGGCGTGAATTTGGCATTTTTACTAAATCTGTCGTATGTTATACTTTGCGAGTCATTTGGTGATCGTTCCCTGGCATGCGGTGAATAGTATCCAAAAATCGAATTTGTGTTTTAGACCCGTTTTGCGCAACCGATTGGATTAAAAATTTGACGCAGAAATGCAAATATAGTCACAAAACCACATACAAAATGGGATATATTTCTGAAAGTACAGACCGACAAACGCTGTTGCTGAATTTGGCTCAAAATTTGATAAGTGTCTAGACTATAAATGTTAAAGCTGCGTTTTGAATTTTATCTATCGAGCCTATTCGCTTTGTAGTTATAGTGTTACATTATATTTGAATAGTTAGATAGACAGACTTCCTCAGAACGGATTTTGCTCAAAATTCGATGGAAACTTTAATTTGGGCATAAAGACCGTATATCAAATTTCATCCATCAACATCAGTGCTCTTGAGTTATCTTTGCCACAGACAGGTAGACAGATGGATATTTTTCAAAAATGTGTTTTTTGTGCTTTGGGCGGTAGGTCTAAAACGTGGAGATTCGTCAAAATCTCGAGTTCGAATTTTTTGACGATTGCTATGTTTCCTCTGTACTATATGAACGAGAAAGTAAAAACTCGTAAACTAACCTTCCTATAATACGCAGAAAAATGATGACTCTCTCCTGGAATATTGTTGCAAAATATAGGTTTTATACCATAGAGAACATAGACTCACTTTCTGGTAGTTACAAAAAAAAAAAAAAATTATCTTTGAAAACTGCTTGAAAATATACCATATTCTTTTACCATTCATTTTCGAAGTTTACACCCAAATAGCAGAACACTGAAAGAGCCGTATGTCAGATTATAATATGTATAATTTTCATGAAAACAAACGATTCCCATTTTTATAACAGTAAAAATTATATAAATTTATACAAAAGCTATATTTACATAAAGATGATTAAGTAAAAGTTATTCATTACTTATAAAATTTTCAAATAAAAAAATCTTCAAGGACTTAGTTTTTAAATGCAGACCACTAGGATCCGATAATGGGTAGCTTTACGAAGTAAAATAGTAAAATCCAGTACAGGGTGTTTAAAGAGTTTTGATTTGGGTGGAATAAAAGAAGTTAGCTTACATACACAAGATATTAAAGCAAGCAATTCAATTTTTATTTTGCATACAAGAATGAAGTTAACATCGTTATTCATGACGGTTTAATTTGTATCCGACCGCCCAAATTAAGAAAGAATCCATTGCAGAGCTTTTGTGGGTCAAGGCACGTGTGGGCACAACAGGAAGTGAAAGGCTGGAACAGATGACCAGACTATGGATCATTACTATGTCGTATTTTTGCAAAACGCCTAAAATAAGGCTAAGATAACTGAAAGGTAAAAAGATGATTGACATGGACATTCTTCTGAACTGAAGATTAAAAGAAGACTGATAAAGGGTTTGAGGCAACCAAGTATTACAAAGTAGTAGCTGAGTATTGAAAAATTAGACCTTTTACTTTATTTAAACTATCAATTTCATGATTTAAGAAATAAAAGATGACTTTTCGGGCATAAAAAAAATTGAATCATCAAAAAATTCGACCTCGAGATTCGGATGAATCTTCACTTATTGACATTCCTGAAATCATAGAACAATTTTTTTTTTAAATAAGTTTATGAGTCAATCTTTTCTGTGAGCAAGATAATTCCAAAGCGCAGCGATTCAGATATTTGAAATTCAGTCAAATTTTAAATTATATAATCTGTTAATAGTAAAATGGTTTGTCTGTATCTTTCTGAATAAGAAAAACGTAGAATAAAAATTAGAAATCTCATATTTGGTAAACGAATATATTTAAACAGAAATTGATGTGGAAAATGATATTGTGATTAAAGCATGTGAGCTTTTGAACACCTATCTGTACATAGTCTTAGAAATCAAATTTTGATAGTTGAATACATATGTTTTTTTTTTTTTGTAAGCTATATACTCGTAATTCATTTCTGTTCTTTGACTTTTCACAAAGACTTTTCTGAACTCTTTATTAAAAAAATCATTATTATGGAAATGGCATCACAAAAGTAGTAATGCTTATGAATTAATACCATTTTCTTTTTGTTCTAATTATCGATAGTGGCTTTGCCATGATCATGGTATAACTTTTTAGTCCTTCTATCTTAAAATTCTTTTTTAAAAAGTGACTTAAATGCACAAACTTTTTGTCTTCATGGCGCCTACTACATCTATAACCCCCCCCCCCCTTGCATTGCGTTTAGTGCAGGGCTGCATTATTAGACTTAATAAAAGTTACAAGTCAAGATCTGAAATTACCATTAAAACTATGCAAGATAATTTACATACAAATAAATGAAGTAAAAAGGTGTGTTTTTATTGATTTGTGCTTTGTAAAGCAAATGAATCAAATTGCCGTAAAAGTCAATGGGAAATAAGTAATCAATTAATAACTAATACGAGAAAACTAATCTCGTATTGATTGAGTTTGCTAACCGATCAGCTAGTGAAATCTCATTAATGAGACAAGATTTCTTTAAAGGGAATTATTCAAATTATAATTGAAATCTATGGTATATGGTAATAATCTATAATGGTAATCTAAGTTATAATAAGTGATCAATTAATAAACAATATAAGAAATTAATCTCGTCTCCGGATGGTTGTTTATGCGAGCCAATCAGCCATTGAATTCTAATTAAAGAATCAAGGTTTCCTTAAAGTGAATTATTCAAATTATCATTAAAATCGATGGCAATTATCTAAAATGGTAATATGGTAATCTATGGCATAAGAAGTGATCAATTAATAAACAATACGAGAAATTAAATTCGTCTCTGAATGGATTGTGTTTGATAGACGATCAGTATCATTAATGAGCCAAGGTTTCTTTAAAGTGAATTATTGAAATCTACGTTAAATAGGAAATCAGTTAATAAATAATTTGAATAGATGGATAATTCTTCTTTTCTTGGAATAGATTATATTCATGAACCGATCTGTCATTGAATTTTTATTTAATCTCATTTCGACATCAGTATTTTCATTTTATAATTTTAGTACGATTTAGTAAATTTTATATTTATTTATTTGGATTTCAAGAAGCGAAATTCAGATAAAATGGTTCATTCAGCATTGTTTTTCCATCGATTAACGAACAATGATAGTAACGAGCACGATGAGCATTATTTTCGTCGAATGACATTGATATTTCAATATTTTCATTTTTATTGCATGAAAAGCAAAATTATACAGGGAGGGGAAAGTAAAGATTGTGACATTTCCTAAACAAACATTCTTCCTCTAATACTAGAGTTCCTGCCCCTGCAAACAGCCCTATCATTTCGCCCTTCCTTTGCCTCAAGCTACGGTGGAAATGGAAAGATAGCATTAGACAAATGTCTCGGACGTTTTGGGGATTCAAGACGAAGCAATAATTAAGGATCAAATCAAAAACTAAAGCACAATTTTGCGTGAGCCTCACTCGTATCTTTTTATTATCATCATCGTTATTTGCCCTTTCCTTAAACGCTTCTCGGTAAGATTGACAAAACGAATTTTCTAAAGAGCTAAACCTCTCGCTGATGAATGAGTTTTGATTGCTGTAGCAGTTACGACCTCACAGCCGAAAAAAGAAATGCGAATAATAATAATAACAAAAATAAAGAAAATAAGAAGGGAAAAAAAGATTCAGTGGCTTTCAAAAGAAAAAAAATATAAAGAAATTACGACATGTTTCAGTTTCTTTTTATCGGTCTGAGGCCAGATCGAAGAATAGGCATCATCGAACGCCTGTCAAGCTTCTTGATGTCGTTTTGCAACGGAGATGATCTTCACTTTGTTTCCATTCCTTTCATGGGGGAATGTAATTAGTTCTAATTGTTCGAATACGTGCTCCAGAGCTGCTTTCTGCCTTGATGGACATTGGGGGATGAGGCAATGCAAGGAGGGAAGGAAATGGAACGGACCCAGTGGAACAAAACTTTTAATTACAGTTCGATTTAAAAGAAACATGACTGGTATTATACCATCTATTCAGATCGGCAACATTGGCAACAGCGCGCAAATCATAAACATGACAATACGCCCAATGCTAACAGCTTTTGAATGGCGAACCTGGTTATTATGCGTATCTTTGCGTTTGATCACGTTCGTAACATTTGTTCCTTGACAAAAATATAATATCTTGATTTCTATTCAATGTGTTTGTTTGTAACATTGCAATGCCAACGTGCCTGAAAACTAGGGTATTTAACCTGGAATGAGTCAATTTTACCTCTGATTGCCATTGCAATCAGAGAATAATGGTTTGTTTGCAATGGATAAATCAACATTATTGCGAGAAAAGAATTCATTTTTATGTATAGATATAAATTTATATAACGCGGAAATATTCATATTTGGGGGGGATATTTCTAGTTTTTACTAATAAAAAAAATCGGATTTCTGTTGATTAACAAGACTTCTGAAATTCTATATATACATAAAAAAAATCTCCCTAAAACTTTCTCGCATATTCTCTAGTAAAATTCTTATTCCCTCTTCCATTCCAACGTAAAATTATGGATTTTGGGCAAGGATGTGAACACCGCGTGTGCTCAGATTTTTATTTTAGCGTCCTGAACATGAGAGTTGCATGCTTCCTGTTATCAGTCAACTTTATTACAAGAAAGGAATTAATTTACAAGAATTTATTTTTATATATATTTATTAATATAGATTTATATAACAGGGAAATATTCATATTTTTTTCAGATATTTGTAGTTTTTGCTAGATTTTTTTTTCTGGAAAAAAAAATTAGAATTTCTGATGAATTATGATATCTCTGAAATTCTACTTGCTATAAAAAAAACACCCAGCGAGAATAGTCCCCTTGAAACTCTCTCGCATATTCACTAACAAAATTCTTATTCCCTCTTCCATTCCCATGTAAAATTATGAATTTTGGCGAAGATGTGAACGATGTGATATTTGTAATATCATGCCATTGGTGGTCAATTATTATGAAAGGAACTATTAATGTGTGAATCCTTAGCGATTTTTTATTTTGTCAATTCATTTCTGGAATGTAATTAATACACAAGTACTAGAAAATTGGATTGTTTTTAACATTTTTTCCCGATAGATTGAAGGCTGAATTTAACACAGAACTAAAATTTTAATCACAAGATCCCAAAATGAGTTATTGTTTGAGTTATGGCATTTACAAGTGTGCAAAGGCAAAGACAGATGGATTGGAATCAAAATTTGATATAGATCTTCATTTTAAATACTCAACTTATGTACAAAATTTTATTTAGTTAACTCATTGCATTTTATAGCTACTATGTTTAATCGATTTGGACTGAATTGTACTCGGATAAATAATGAGTTTTGTTAAAAATGTGTTAACATTTGTAAATTTGATGTAAAGACCATATGCCAAATTTCAATCGTCTAATTGCAATCCGTCGCTACAACTTTAATATTTAAGATGTTAAAAATCTCTTTATTATTTCTTTTCATTGATATTTATTTATTGATATTGATTTATTTGATAAACACATTGATAGATTTTCCAAGATCACATTTTCCGTCATTTATTGACAAGTATGCATTTAGGTATATTTTATTTAGTTCAGTTATATTAATGTTCTATAGAAATGAAACTTATAATTTTAAAATGCGGTCAGATGGCGGAATCCTCCTCTCGAAGCTTCTGTACCACACCAGAAAGAGGATATTTAACTCGATCTAACAGATTTACGAACCAACAGGTCCCCACGTCCAACGGATTCTTATTGGACTTGGATTTCTAGCCTCGAGGTTCTACAGTCAAGCGACTGAAATCCAGGATTGGAATTTATTTTGGACATTTCAAAATAGAACAAACAATATTAAATCGCTTAATGTATTTAATACGGATAAATTTATTCCGTTTTAAATATCTTGCATGAGAAAATGTGATATGTTAATTTGTTTCAATGTTTACTAAACCAAAAAAAAAAAATAGCTCTTAACTAAATTGAGCTTTCCTAAATCTTATCAGTAGTTTCTTTTTGACAGTAACAAATCATTAAAGTTTTCTGTCTAATAACAAAAACGATGTAATAGTTTATGGAAATTAGATACCTAATGGACTCTACCTCCACTATAAATTAAAAAAAACTCTTTTTGATACTATGTGTCGTTTTTGCCCATCCTATTCGAATTATCAAGGCTTTGATTGATGAAATCAATTTTTTTTTCTTTCCAATTTCTTTTTTCAGTGACTTATAAGTGAAACTAACAAGTTCGCAAACGTTTTTTTTTTCCTTCTTTTAAATCATTCATGCATATTTGCTTCGTCACAAGTAATAGTAATAGATTTCCGTCCGTTGACTAAAATAGATGATGATGTTGTATTCGATTGATGATGTTCTGAGTAGCACCGCTTCGAATTCTAATTAATTTCACTTGACTGAACGTTTTTGTGCTTTTATGAATCGATATAAATCGTCGAATAGTGTTGAGATATTGTATTTAAGTTAATTTTTTATTGGATTTGCTTTGCCTTAATATTTATCAGAAATTTGTTTATTATTTCTATTAAAACTTAATTTCTATTCAAATATTTTCTTCGTAACAATAGGTAGATGAAAACTTTTTTTTTAGTTTACTGTGACAAAAGATTATAATTTCTTTCAATATGATAAACATAAATCTGATATGAAATTCTTTATATCTTAGCTAGATTTAAAATGCTTGACATTTTGATGACAATAATCCTTATTATTGCTTTTCATATGAAGATCTCAGGCATTTATGCCTTATGGATTATCTATAAAATATGCAACTTTTCAAATAATAAGCGTTAATATACATTTCAGGAAGGCTCAAAAGTGGAGACCTTTGTCAATTAGTAAAGCAGAGATCTTTGTCCAATAAATCAAAAGTTACTACAAATAATAGGACAATGGTCAATATGATGGATAAAAATGTAATCGGAAATGTGAATAGAATGAGTCGAAGACACTGACTGCACGTGCTATTGTCGAGTTCTACGGCTAATAAATTAAAATGCTATTAAATAATCTGGCGTATGATCTATTACATTTAAAAAGAATCAATTTGATTTTTAAATAATAAATATCGATATTTGTTATGATACGTCTCTTTGTTATGTGATTCAAAATACAATGTAAGGAGATTGGAGACACAAAAGTCAACAAAAATCGTCTTTGAAAACATGACTGGAAACGCCAACCGGCTGAGTTATAGGGCTGTGTTGACCGGCTGAGAGGGTTTCACAAGTTTTGCTGTTAGATTTCGCAACTAATCATCTAACATTACGACTGCGAAGGAAAGCATGCAATAATTGATTAAATGCAAAACATTCATCTTGTGTATAAAAAGTAACAGAAAGATCGAATATGATTTATGCTGAACAGTTCTCGAATACACCTGTACCGCATCCCCAGATACTTCGGAATTCTTTCTGAAGCATGCATGAAGATTGAATATTCTATAGCGCGCACGTTTGCCTTAGCTTTTCATGTGCAAATAATCATTAAATAAAGAGGTTTCACTCTTTATTGTCTTGTCATTTCTATTTTGTCGTGTATAATTTAGATTATTCAGATGACTTTTCTAATATACTTCCATTTTGTTTCTATGCTTACAATCTTCTCTGCTGGATTGTGAGAAAGTTTGAATAGCCTACATTTAAAATAAAACTTATTTAAGTTTGAGGAGATTTTTTCTTTAGCTCTGTGATGAGCATGAAAACATATTATTTTGATGACTATGATGTGATGATTTACATCCTTTCTTCTACGGTCTGTCAAGCAGTCATTAAATCTACAGATGGAAAAGAGAGGAGGAAGGATTTTACCGTCATAATACCGTCAATATACCAAATTTTTTTTCTGCACATTTTTTTTTTCAGTAGCTCTTAATAATACTTATTCAATTTTTTTTCTATTTATAGGAAATGTACGCCTTTTTATGATAATTAAAAAGATTTTTTTTAACTTTATAATCTTACAAAATTATTAACGTTTCAAAGTCTTACTTAAGTTTTAAATAAATAATATTTAAATAATTTTAATATAAAGTAAGTATAAGTTAAATTTTTAATAAAAATTTTAGAGAAAAATAATCTTTATAGAGAAATTCCTCATTGTGCAATTAAATGCAATTTTGGAGGTCTTTATTTAGCACATGTTTATTATTGTGTGAGTGATCATATTGCTAAATATTTAATATTTGTGTGATAAATCATATTGCAAAAATATATAATCACATGTCCATCTGTTAGTGTATGTTTATAAGGTATAAAAAAAAGTTGATTGTGAGTTTCCTTTATTTTAAACTAGCCGCCTTTGGCGACCAGCCGGTTCGCCAATCTTAATGCTCGTTAAAATTTTAATAATTAAATAATTTATGTCATTCCTACTTTAATAGCTTCTTCATTAAAATATTTCAAAACTTCAAATTTTGATAGTCATAAATTCACTCATAATATTATAAAGGCCTTCAGTCATAACGTAATATGTATCTCTCTAATTTTCTTTTAGCTCCCGTAGAATTTATGCTTTAAATTAAAGTGGAAATGATTAATCTGCAATTAATATAATAATATTTTTTACTGAAACAAAGCATTTTTTAATAAAGATTATTGAAAACAGAGTCACTGAGCATTTAAACCTTATGGGCACTAAAGAATATATTTCTTAATTTATGTAATATCTCAAAAATGTGTCAATAAAATTTTCTCAGATCATCATGAACAGATCGTTTGTTTTTACTGTTTGATTTTTAATGTATCAAAAACTAAGAAAATAAACAGAATCGTTTGAAATAATCGGCCGAAAATATGTTAAGCCTATCCTTGTTAGCGTGGGGAAAAAAACTGAAGCCTTACTCATTTGGCGGTGGGGGAACGAAAAGATTTTTTGGCGGGAAAGTTAGTTTTTAATTAATAATTAAAATTCTAATTAAAAAAATTAAAAAAAGGCATCCCATGTGCACATTTCCGACCTTCAAGGTATGCAAGTGACAAATTTGGTAGTTGTAGGTCGAACGATCTAGCCTGTAGAGCGCCAACACACACACATATTGAGCTTTATATAAGTATAGATAGAAAATCTGCACTAAATTTTTTCTAGTAATACTTAAGAAAAAAATTTTCAATAGCCTGGAAAGGATCAATAACCAATTTTTAAATTTTTAGAAATATGGATATATTTCCAGTAAGAAAAATGCTTTAGAAGTGAAGAGTAATATTTTATAAGGATTGAATCAATAAGTGTATTACTAAAAAAAGTGAGACATATCTGAATTTTCATGCAATTTTTCGACTATATTAATAATAGTTAATAAATGAGCATTGTTAATAAACATGAGCGTTATTAACACTTGACATTTATTAACACTTGAGATATGAGCCTTATTAACAAACAAAAAAATATTTCCCTTATTCTGGGATTAAAATTAGACGGTTTATGAAGCATTAATTATCAGTATTTCAGACTGTTTGAATGATTACCTCCAGGAAGATCCATCCGTCATTGTGCGGCTTCAAATTAGCTTAAAATAAAGAAAATCAAAACTTCACAACTCAGTCACCTATATTCGTAAATTTTATGCAAATTTAAACTTCGTAATTTTTACAGAATATTTATTCACAAAAACAACGTAAAATATTATTGATTTTTTTTTAACTTCATTTAGAGCCTTTTCCCAATTTTTAATATAAGCCTCTTTTTAGCGGTTTAAAAATTAGTTATTTCGTTGCGATTATATTGGACATCCTATATACATTTAAAAATAATATTTAATCTGACCTTACCTGCCTAAATAATCATATGAAATTTAAGTTTTTATTTTATAATTTTTTGTTTTATAAGGTGGAATTGAAAATTAATATTGGACATTATTTAGGAAATTGCTATGCTTCAAGAATGGAAGAATTCGTATCATGTATGTACAAATCATACTATTTATGTACTTTTTAAATGCTGGATAACATATTCCGTTGATTTTATCATGTGACATCAAATAAACTAAGCGCTTTTAGATCGTTTAACAAAATGATGTGTGAATAAAAATATCAATTAATAATTTTTTAATTCAAAACCTATGAAGTTTAGTTTAGTTATATTAACGTCCCATTTTAAAGCAAGCAACACTAGGGCTATTTTGGGACGGACCTCGTAATTTTTAACCGCGGTCAGATGACGAGAACGACACCTGAACTGACGCCCCCCTCTCCACACCACGCTACACCAGTGGGACGACGTTTGGGCAGGACGTTTAACGTGCACCAGACCCGCTTACACGACGGGTCTTCGGTGGAATCGGGTCTCGAACCTGAAACCCTCCGGTTTCGAAGCCGAGAATTTACCACCAGGCCACCGCAGCCCCCAAAACCTTTAAAGAAAAGTTAAAATTTCAATTTAAGGAAAATGTTTTGGTGCATATATATTATTACCAATATCAGTTATTATTACCAATCTGTGTATATATCTGTATATATTATTATCAATAGTAGTACGTAAATAATATAAAATTTAATTTAATTTTTAGATTATTTTTAATTTTAGATTTAATTTTTAGATTAATTTTTAGATTAAAATTTTTTATTAGATTTAATTTTTAGATTAAAATTTTTCGAATTATCCCACGTACTTTCTGAAAAATTGTTGCGAAATATTTTAATACATCTATTAACACGGTTTATCATAACCTCTATTTAAAAATGGTGTTCATTTTTTGAGACAGAAATTAATTACCACAGACTCTAATTTTCCTTTGCAATCTAAAACCATAGTCTGGAAGCTGAATTAACTTCCATTAACTTATAGTCCATCATTACCTGCTATTCATGGACTGAGTGTTGCTGGTGATGTATGCTTTTTGTGACAGTTTTCATCTTCTTTTTTGATGCCTGCCTAGTAATCTATCGTTTTTACTCCGTGAATAATAGCACCAAAGAAAGACCTCCATATTTCCTTCAACATCATTATCTCAAAAGACAGTGGATGTACAGCTAAGGGGTGCTTTCTAAATACGTTCACGAACGTATGAATAATGGCAGTTTTGTCTCATTATAAAATCTCATACTGTCGTTGGATAATTATGTGTGACATAGGCTAATGCATGACGAACGTCGCAAGAAAATCAGCAACAGCGTGGTCATTTGGGGAAAATGCGTATAAAATCTTAATTAAGTCGGCAGAAAACAATAATTACATGGAGTAACAGCGCCAAGAAACAAAACGTTAGCTGTTTATTTTGTTAAAAACATAGCTCTCTTAATAAATGAGTTACCATAATTAATTCAATTCATTATAAAGGTAACATAGCGTTACAACTACGTCAGTAGATGCAGAATTCTTAATGAAGTGGTTTCAACCTAACATTATGAGTGTTACTATTTAATAGACGGGAAAAAAAAAGAATGTGGATTTTTCTTTGACGATTGAAAAACTAAAAATGATTTCTCACTTTATAATAAACTCCAATATTTAATTATTTGATGTAATGAAAAGTTAATACTTTAGATAAAAAATATTTCTATTGGTTTAAATTATTTTTAAGAATTCTACTTAATATTGTCTCTACATTATACATATCTACTTATGATAAAGATGTGTGTGTGTCCCTCCCTCCCTCTCTCTCTGTGTAATAAATTAAAATCTTCTGCGTTCATAAAATTAATCGTTGAATTCAAGTGAAGTGTGATATAATCTTAGCATGAGATTCATTCATTCTCTGGTTAAGTTGCGCTGAAATTAAATAAAAGCCTTAAATTAACGTCTTAAAAACTATGCATGTAAAATAATTCATTAACGGAATTTTAAAAGTTTATATTAAGAGCAATACCTAGAAAAAGAAATCTATATAACAAATTTCTTTGATAGATCAGCGGCCTTTAAATGAAGGAAAATATTAAAACGTAGTTCATGTCTAATTAATAGCGTGAGTGGTTTCCCCCAATTTTTCTTGCATACTCTTTAATAAAGGTGTTGTACCAGAGAACGCTTGCATGATATTGATGTAGAATAGTTAACAAGTATTAATATTTGGCATGAATTTTAATTTTTACGGAATCTATCGAACGTTCCTTGGCGATTAATCCTAATCATGTGATATATAGTATCTGAAAACTGAATTTGTGTTTCAAACCAATTTTTCACAACAGATTAAAACAAAAATTTGACACAAAACTATACTTTTAGACACAAAATCCCTTATCAGATATGATGTATTTAAATCATTTCGTTTTTGAACAATCGCGTTTGCATACTTATGAAAGTACAGACCTACAGGCTGTCAACCGCTTGTTGGATTTGGATCAGCATTTAATAGGTGTCTACACTATAGGTAAGTCTATGCATCCAATTTTATCCACATAGCTTTCATCGTTTGGTAGTAATCGTATTAGAGTATATTCATACAGGAGGACAGACGGGCTTTTTTGTTGCTTAAAATTTGATATTAATCCTAATATTCGGCATAAAGACAGTTACTAATTTCATTCATCTAGTTCAAAACGTTTTTGAGTTATCTTTGCAAAAGAAACATAGACATTTTCCAAAAAATTGTTGCTTTTCAAACTCAGGGTGGCATAAAACGTGAAGATTCGTAAAAATCTCGAGTTCGAATTTTTTGACGATTGCAATACTTTCACTATACTTCGTATACAAGGAAGTAAAACAACAAACAACTGAGTGAAAATATTTAAGCTGTAATGAGTCCAGAGATGGACATTCAATTTAATATGACGAATTGTTAAACTATCGCCATAGGGGCTGCAGGACAGTAATAGCTATTTTAAAAGTATATTCTTATGAATTATTCGAAAATGCCCAGTACGAAATCTTATTAGAATAACATCGTACCGGTGATTTATCGAGGTAGACCAAGATTCAATTAAAAGTTTGGAAGTGTAATTGGCTTTCTTTCTCAAAGTTCCAATAACTCTGCCATGCTGCACAAATCATTTAATAATGTAAGACTACACATCAACATAACGAATAGCTTGTTTGTCGAAGTCATTTGCCAATTTTACAACAATACAAATTATTTAAATTCAAACTTCACTTTAGTTTCTGAGCTGTGGAGATTCTATCTTTTCCACATACCAATTAAAGATTGAATTTCGTAACTATATAAATCTTTGCTTGCATGCTTTCATTCAATTGAAATAAATCGCGATTCTTAATAGGTACATTATCATTAAAATTAATTTTTTATTCATGAGACTATCGTCAATCATGTAGTATCAATTTAATTTCAGAAACTATTACCTTTTTTATCAGAAGAAAAGGTGGGCGAGGGCACTGTTCAATGTGAGATAATACGTTGCTAAAACTCGGTGCACACAACCGATTTCTAGTGTGCCAAGTCATTAACAGCAAAATGTCGATAAAATGGTTAGCGACGAGAAGTACATTGATAGCAATAATACATCGATCCAATACCTAGGGGAAAAGCATCTTAAAAGTGTCTCTAATGATTTGTCCGACACTTTTGCGTCGTGTGAAACATGTGTGCAATATTTACTGTCTACCATATATTTCAATCAACTTCTCCTTCTTTTTACTAATGACTTGTCCAATCCAGTGTGTGCACTGAACCTGGCTGGATGCGTGCACCATGCCTTTATGCTAAAATGGATATTTTTACATTCATTGAAACTCTTGAAATATTTCAATGAAATTATAATTATTTAACCATTAAACAATGTGATAGTAATTCTTTCGTTCTGAATTTTTAGATTCAGTTTAACATTCCATGGTTATTAAAAAAAAGCAAGAACTGTTATTGACATTTGTTGACAACGACGCTTAAGGTCAAATAACAATATAATTTATCGCCGAACATACACTCTTTGGACTATTTCGTACACATAATAAATGATTTTGTGTTTAGCTACATAAAGCTTAATGTTAGCTTTGCTAATATCCTTTTTCTTTTGATCGACTGGATCTAAAATTTTACACTAATTTATAATTGTATAGTTAACATTTTAAAAAATTTCATTGATTTAACTTGGTGCGTTTTTATTTTGTAGTTTTTCATATATTTATATGAATACGGATTAGGTGGATTAGAGTTAACATTTTTTGTAAATCTATTATTATGATGATAAAAACCATATGATAAAATGCATCCATTTAGCTTGTTACATTCTTAACTTATCGTGTTCATATTACTTTGCCGGGCAGGTATATCGGTGACAGATTTCGTGCAACATTTAATGCAAAATTGATCAAAATTTTGGTATTAAGACCACATACCAAATTTCGTTTCAGATCGTTCTGTTATCAAGTTATCGTATTCACGGAATATTTTCTATGAGGGGAAGGACATTTTGGGAGCTCTGATTGAAATCTCGAGATCTAGTATTTTTAGAAATTATAAAATTGGTGCACTTTGGTGCACTTTTTATACATATTGGTAGAAATAGAGACCAAGTGTTGCAGACTTCCCGGATTAAAAAGGGTATCGCCATGTAGACTTAAATTTTTTTTTGTATTCTTGTGTTATCATATTTTAATATTCAAAATTCAATTAACTCTCTGTTTGATCATTCTACTCATTAAATGTTGTGAAAAAAATAATAGGTATTTATTCGATAGTAGACAGATTACTTTTGCTGAGAAGCAAATAATTGCATTGTCTTTAATACAACGGATTCTCATATTATTTCGATAACATGTATGTGAGCAAATTTAAAATATAAAAACAAAATTACTGAATTCAAAGCTTTTTATTTATAAAGGATTAATAAACTTATTGTAAAAATTCAATAATACAATAGCAAATATTTGTAAAACAAACTATTGAGACCTTAATGTTTTAAAAGGACCTCCAAGAAATTTAAAATATACTCTTTCCGAGGGCTGTTGGAGATAATTAAATTATTTTCGCCAAATCTTCAAAATGTCAACAATTTCGCCCCCCCCTACGTAACCTAGCACCATAAGTGTAGTAATGAATCGTGTTATGTTTTCTATAATTAGTTAAATATCACACCAACAGTTTAGTGATTTTTTACGACCCTCAGAAACTGAAAAGTACCAAATAAAATTACTGAATACAAAGCCTTTTATTTATAAACAAAGATAAATAAAGTAATTGTAAGATTTTAATTACACAATATCAAATGTCTGTAAAATAAACTATTATAACCTTAGTGATTTGAAACTACCTCCGAAAAATTTAGCTACATTAACTCTCAACCAATTTAATCCACTATTGTATGTCATAAACGAATAGTATTTCATATCTACCCAATCATAAACGAAAAACTTTAAAAGTTCATATATTTATAACGCGTCTGTTCTGTTCAAACATATACTGTGCCCATGAAAATGCCTTTGTTTACACTAACTGGAGAAAATTGTGTACATTTGTTATTGACCCCTTACCTGAGGCTTTGTTTTACTTTCAAGTTCGGCAGCTGCATTTTAATTTCCTTTAATTACTTGCTAACAACCAGCGCCTTTCTTACTGGAACTTCGGGGAGACAAAACCTCTTATTATGACTGGTTCGAGCTCCGAATGACAATGAGCTGAGCAAGAAGATCGCACTTTCTAATATTTTTATCTTCTGCCTCTGTCACAATACTAGAAATTACATCATCAGCTGCAAGAAGAGTGTTCTGGAACTCAAGGTCACTGAGAGGAATGGCGTTGAAATGTTTTAACGCTGCCATTTAAATATTGTTTCAATTTCACATTCGCGTCAGTGTTCTTTGAAGTATGTTTACACAAACAGCTTTTGGCCTGTATTTTTAAGCAATGAATATGGCTATATTCGTGATATATATCGAATTTTAACATGAAAATGTTTATAGGCTTGCATACTATCCGTGAATTGCATGATGATATTGAAATATTAAAAGTCTTGCAAAAACCCGTATAGTTAAATAATTGAACCTAAGTTTATCAAAATAGACAGGTACTTAATTACTTTATATTAAGTGCTCACTATGAAATGGTTTTTCCAAACTTTTTATTAGAGGTTTTTATAAAAATTTATAGAAGAAAAAAGATTTCCATGATTAATATCGGAATTTATTATTGGAAAGAGATAATTTTTATGTCATTTAAAAATTTTTTTAAAAATTGACCCTTTTTTGATAGTAATTTTATTTCCATACATTCCGTTTACTTTATTTTTCTCTAATTTGAAATATTTATCTTTCTCAACAACACTTTTTTTTCATTGTCTTAATAATTGTGCTTACACATGTGCACTTTGTAACAATAATAACCCTTTGGGTACCGCTTTATTCGAACATATTTTTTTTCCGTTAGGGATAGATTTAATTTGTTGAAGCAAGGAATAATATATTAAACTCTATAGTTGACAAATTAATTTCGTAAATTAGGTAAAACGAATTATGCCACATTTGTACCCAAAAAGTTAAATTCATTTATGCGAGTGTGTATGCATGTGCGTGCGCGTGTGTGCATTATCATTGCAATAATTAAGATTAAACTTTGAAAAATAATATAAAGATTGACGAATTGAGTTCAAGTTCTTTTACTCTTAAGGTATTTTCCATTATATTTTTTGAGAATATATTTAAATCCACCTACCTTTTAGTTTCACGATGGATCATTTCCTCAACCTTGAAATATGCAAACTTTTTCAACATTTGATTTTCAAAATTGATATTAATCTAAAATAAATAAATAGAATAGTAAAGAATAGAACGAGTATTATGTTTTCTCTTTAAGAAGAAAATGCAACGCATTTTAAAACATGTATTCACTATTTAACATTAAATACATGGGTATATTTACAAAGGCAGTAAAGTAAATCAATGGCGCTTCAAAAATTTTAAGATGCACTGAAATTGAGTTAAAAAAACGATAAACGTTTTTTAGCTTGCCAAACTTTTATTTCATTGATCCTTTAGTTCTTTTAATTTATTATTTTTTTATTACAAGTGCTGTGCGAGCAATAACTCTTTCACTTTTATAAAAAAGAGCTAAAAGGAAATCTTACCATTCAAATAACATGCAGATCCATTTTTAATTGTACTTCATTTATAAATAATACAAAAGCACGAAATCAATCAAAACGACACTCTCATTTCATGGAATATGGAACATTATAAATGTAACCTGAATCTGTGCTCAGCAGCGATTCAAGTAATTATAGCATATTTCCCGAACCTGTTCAAGTCCGTTTCCCGTTAAAATCAGGATTTCATATGCTATTGATTATCTGAAACAATTCATCAACTAAGAATCTTTCACTAAGCAATGCTTGTTTTATAATCAATCAATCTTTATATGCCATACTTAGATCACAATTCTAATGATAATCTTGTCATTGTATAAATGTTACATATAGGTATACATATAGGTTGTTTATAACGAACATGTACTATGTTAGTCTGATTCATCCAAAGAAGCATGATCAAAATTGGTACTTAGTGTCATTACAATTTTCAGTCCAATCCTGATTAACTTACACAAGAGAACTTCAAAAATTTTGTAATGCAGTGTTTATAACTATCTATCAGAGAGTGCACTCAGATTAAACATATAATGTACATTTAACAAATATCTTCCAAATCTCTTGCTGATTAAAAATATAAAGAGTGTCCCAAAATTAGCCCAAGATTTTAATTTGTAACTATTCATGTAGTAAAGTGTTGGCAACCCTATTAAAAAACATTTAGCAGCTGATAGTTTAAGGTTAGTAAAAATGGAGCGTTGCATGATAAAACAACGTGTTTTCATTGTTGAAAATATTTCAAAAATAATGAAAGTCTGGCGGCCAAAATTCGAAAATTTGAGAATTGGCCCCCTTGATCATGTGATTTAACATTGTCGGATTTCTTTTTATGGGGCTATTTGAAGTCAAAGGTCAATGCCAAGAAGCCCACAAGCAAGAGCGCATTGAAGGAGGAAATTTAACGCAGCATCAACGAAATTCAACCACATTTATGCAAAATGGTCATGGAAAATTTCGACAAAAAAATGCGTATGTGCCAGCAAAACCGTGGAGCTTATTTGTCCTATGTATTATTCCATACATAACTCTATTTTGTGTACTTTACGATTAAATAAAAATTTAACAATTTAAAGAAAACACTGTTTTTATTTCATTCAAATCTTGCTTTAATATGTTATTCTATCATGTAACGCTCCATTTTTATTAACCCTAAACTATCAACTGCCAAAAGGTTTTTTAATAAGGTTGCCAGCACTTTACTGCACTAATAGTGGCAGATTTAAATATTGCATTAATTTTGGGACACCTTTTAGAATCTTTTTTATTTTATTTTCCGATTTACACACCCACCAATTTTGTTGTTGCTTATTTCGTAGGTATACAATCTTTTATTGGAATCGAAAGTCTTCAACCCTTTCAGTTCTTTCTTCTTTCTCCACTAACTTGAAACTATTGGAGTTCTTATCAGCACTGTCAGTTAATTCCTTCGAATCTTTTTTTTTTTTTAAAGCATGGCATTGATTTACATCCCATGCAGCATTCAATTTCTCTGCTCAAGACAAAGAACCTTATTTAACAATGCCGGCAAAGCAAGAACCTGTGGAGATGCAGTAGCTGTTGATGTAAAACCTGACCCTCAATATTGCTGGAGGGCACACACAGTTTGGGTGCGGCATTAGGCCACCACGTTACGCTGGTGTCCCCTCTTGTTGTGGCACCCTCCCCCTGCTTTATTTTAAAAAAAGAAATCTTGACGTTATTAATGAAGGTCTGGTCCCTAAGAGGAGGCACTGTGCTTTTTCTTTATCATCTTGTTCCTTGCTGTTAAACGCCGTCCTCACATAGACGTTTTGAAGCGCTCTAATTTCGAGATGCCCCGGCATAAAAAATGGTTAGCCTTATGAATCAATAAATCGGGCGGGATTCATGTTTGTTTACGGTGGGGTGCATCAAGGTTGAAGGGATTCTTGATGTTGTTAAAAAATAGAAGGTGAAGCTCCCTTGTTAAATAAGTTGGAAATTAATTTTAATATAATTTCAAATTATAGAAAGACCTGAATCCATCAAGTGTGATAGAAAATAAGTTTTTATAGAATAAATTCGTTTTAAAATCAAGGCAGATGTTATCATTCTGAAATATAGAATATACTTTAAAAGAAATCAGATCAAGCCTCATATTTTCACATTTCTAGAAACTTTTCGAAAATGATTTGACGGTAAACACAATTACTGGTAACCAATCTTTATTAGCACAAAATGCCCAACAATATGCTTACGATATCTTCAATTCATTGAATTTCAAAATATGTTTTCTGTTCTTATATACTTCAAAATAAAAAGATAATGATTTATGTATTATCTTTTTTGGTACTAGCACTTAAGATTCTTACATTTACACAGTTGAGGTGGGAGGTACGTTCCTAAAACTGAGAGAACTTGGCAAAGCTGTTATGAAAAAATATTAGAAAGAAAAAAAATTGTGGTTATGGAATGGATTGTTTCGCTGACTCTGTGACAAACGGTGCAAAAAGTGAACATTTGTAGCATACATCTGAAATTTGATGAATGTAATCATCTCTTCAAACATCATCCATCTCTTTTAGTTCCTATATTTCTAAATTAAAATATTATTCTGATACGAGATTATTCCTTTATATGAGTCTCGTGCATTTCAGATTTCATTTCTAATTATTGAATACACGTAGCAGCTGATAAAAATGAGCGCACATAAAATACAATACCTGGTAAAATTTTCTTTTTTGCATATATTCAACGTATCGTTCCAGGTGCAGAAAGTAGATTTAATTCCCCACCACCTAAAAATAAAAACCCGGCAACACTCCGGATATGGTCTTTAACTCTCAGTTTACGAGCAGACGACAGAAATACGCCGAAAATTACATTTAATCAGCGGAAACCATTAAAAACATCCTCTACCAACGATACACTTTGTTACATTAGCCGCTAGTTAGGAGATTTGGCCATAAAAAGCCGAATCCACCTTTTGTTTCAAAGTTCCAATTGTTAACAGTTTGTGCTGCCATTTTCTTTCTCATGCTAAGTTACGGTTAAAGTGAAAGCTTCTTTTATGTTCGGCGGTGAATCGTAATCATTACGATGTTTGACAAACTGTGGCAGAGCACGCCAACCCATACTCCCGGCCAATGAAAGTAAAATTCTTCATCTTCTTTGTCTTTATAGTCCGTTTTTTATTACGTGAGACGAGATTTCTTCTCCTATTTTATTGTTCTTTACTTTTTTTCCTCTCCTGTTCTTCCTTTCAGTGACCTCAGAAACTCAACAGTTACATTTTTACTGATAATCGTAATAAATCGACGTAACTGTCACTGCCTGGAAAAATAACTTTCTGCAGACTTTGCTTTAAAAAAAAAGAAAAAAAAATGGACTGGAGTGACTTAGAAATGATTAGAATATATTTATGAACGTGAGAACAGGGAATAAAAATAATATTTCTGTTTAAAAAAATATGATTTCGTACTCTATTTCCATCAAAGCGTATATAATTAAATCATAATTAATATATTACTGTTTCATTAAATGGTCAAGCTGACTTATGTAATTATGAATTAAACATTTTTTTCCCGCTTATTGTACTTTAAAATCTATTATACAGATACTGTAATCGTAGACATTAATGGAAAATAATACCCAAATTTATTTATTTTAAAATTTTGCCACCTCTTTGCTTTATAATAGCTAGAGAAATAATTTAAAGAAGAAATGATATCCATACCATTTTAGTATATACCATGTTAAAGCTTTCATCAAAATGGCAAAATGGGCCTTACCAAAATTGCAACTCATTTAAAAAGTCAAACAAGCATATTATTTCTTTCGATGCTTTCCTTTGACTTAATCTTTTTCTGAAATGTCTTTGAAGAACTTGGGTTCAAGTAATAAGTATTATGATCGCCAAAATATTTGATCTCAAGATCTTCACATTTCTGATTTGTTTAAGCTAAAATAAAATTATTACGAGACAAAAACAAATACCAAGTAAAATTTTTGCCAACAATTTTTATCAAAATTTTTACGTTGCAGATTTTTTTAATTATATCTGGCTGGCTATGTGTATGTATGTTAACTCAAACTGGAAGGAAATATATAAAGTGGTGTTTACATAAACGTTTTAAATCTGTTTCAAATTTTGTATTAAATTCGTCAAAAAGAAATCTGTCTCTCTCTCTAACTTCGTGTTTATAAACCACGATCATTTAGAAAAGATATGCATAATTTTTCATCTGACGTTACCAACAAAATTGTTAATTTTCGTGAAAATATATATTTGTCCATCTATATGCATAAATATTGGATCATGTTGTCGGGAGAAAAAAAAGCAGCATGCAGAATGAGTCAAAATCGGTATGAAGTCTTGGATTGAATCAAATCAGTGTGAATCAAATTGTATATTTATTTGAAACACGTTTTGAACAAAATTCATCTAAGCAAGAGATATTTTTCAGTTATAGATTTTCTTTATTATGGTATGAGAAAAAGAAACATCGTTCTTTTTGCAAATTTATTTATTGTTTACCTCTTTATTTCCTTTTCACCAAGTCCAAAAAAAAAAAAAAAAAAAAAAAAGAGAAGGAGCTAAGGGAAATTGTAAGCTAACCTTTATTAAAAAAACGTTAACTTCTAAGCTCCTAAAGGTGTTGTCTTTCCAACATATGAAACAAGATGCTATAAAATTTTATTGAACTCGTCTTCTTTTATTAAATATCGTTTTATTAAATAGTTAATAATTATTGTTGTATTAAATTATAATTTTTTATTGTCCTTATAACTAATATCGCAATTATTCCTTTTTACTTTCAGCTTTTATACAGAATGAAATGCCATTTGTATTGCTAAATGCATAAAAAGTATTATTGGCACGAATCTTCCATTTGTTCCAATTAATAAGAACAGTTTAAAATAGTTATTAAAATTTATTTAGTTTTACTAATTATTTAAGGAGAAAAATCTATTACTGCTTTTCATTTTAACAATACAATAAATGAGTAAATTCTGTGACTTTTCTATATGAGGAATTTAGAGATTATCGAAACATTTATTAGATTTCTTTTAACATTTTATTTCAAACTTGTCGCTATACACACACTTCGCATTTTTCTCTTTCTTCTCTACATATGTAAGAAAAATAGCAAAAAACATATAAATTTGTCCTAATTTGAAAAATTGATATAAAATTAGAGAAAGTTGTAAGGTAATGAAATTGTTATTCACCTCAGTATAAAGCCTTTTTTTTTTTTTTTCTATTTTAAGACAATTTAGAAAATAATGTTTGAAAGATGTTTTTTTTTCCCCAGAAATTATGGCTGACAAACCTTTTATTCCATTCAGTCTTTTCATTCCCATTTTATGTACCTAGAAGGGAGTAATTTTTTTAATAGATCAATTAATCTTTCTATGTGCAAAGGAACATGTGTGCTAAATTACGTTTGTTCCTTCAGGCGCTATATATATAGAATTATATAAAGTTTAAACAAACAAACAAACGATATTTAGTTATATATTATCGTAAATTGTAATAATTTTGGTAGACGCTTGGTCAAAAAGAAGAAACTTTGTTAATTTGTTTTACCACTGGAGGCATATTTTGTGCACAGGGAAGGAAATCGATAATAAAAAGATACGTCTACTTACACGGCGATACATGAACAAAGTGTGTGTTGTTCTTTCCTTCAGTGATTTTATAATGGGATTCTGATGGGGATTTCTTTGATACCTGTAGACTAAGGAAAAGTATTCTTATGTATCTTTGAAAGGAATGTATAAATGCTAGGGATTTTTTTTATCTCTTCGCTCAAAGCGTGATAAATTGCAATAGTCACTAGTTTTCTAGAGATAAAAAGCTCTAAGCTTTTCTAAAAAAGTAGGATTTGGATTAAGAAATAAGAAAGCATTTTAAAATGAAATAGCTTGGACTATTTAAAGATAAAAATTAACAAATTTATTTAGATTAAAAATATACTTACATATGTAGTATAGAAATTTATATCGTTTGATGTGTATTTCGAACGTCCTAAATTTAACCTTAACTAATTTTCGAAGTTATTAAGAAGACGCAAATATTGGTTTAAAGTAAATAAATGTGAGATAAATAGTGAACTATTTTTAAAGAAGTAAACACAATTCCACTATATTTAACATAAACACATCGGCAACAACTTTCACACCCATTTTATAACCTATTTTATACATTTGTAAATCTACATATTTCCCTTCTGAAGTAAAATCATAAATAATATTTAATATTAGAGATTTAAAATTAATAGCATTTCAAGATAAGGAATAATCAACGAATTTTTTTAAAAATTTGGAAGATTAATTCTTAAAAAACAGAAATAAGCTTTAAAGCGGAAGTAAAATTCTAGTTTAACTCGTGCTGTGAATAATATTCTTTTCTAATTAACATTAAAAAAAGACCAATGCTATTTTTATAAATTGACATTTATTGCTTTTCTGTTTCAATCTTTTTTTTTTTTTTTTTTTTTCGTAACAATAACAAAATTGTTCGAATTAGAACGTATGTAACAATCATATTCGTTTAAAAAAACTTTATTCATATAGCGTAACTTCTAAAGAAAATAGTAAACTGAATATTACATTAATGGAAATAAGAAACTTTGTTTAATCGGAATTGGCAAAGTATTGCTTATAAATTTCGATTAAAATTATTCCAGATGAACGATTTTTTTCCCGCTTGCAATATATCAAACGATAAAAAAAAAGTTTTCTATTCTTAAAAATACAATTTAAATCATTCGGACGCACTAACAAAAACTTTCAAACACCTGAAGCCATTTCAATTCGCATGATATAACAAAGTCTCTCGATCGGAAATATAGAATTGCAAATGATATAATATAGATTTAAAAAAAAAAGAGAGAAGAGAAGAAAGAAAGAAAGAAAGAGACACGGAAATCGTTTTTCCATTGAAAGCTTTCACGTATTGTTAAACATTCTTTCCCTTTCACAATTCGAATTCCTTTTGTTAATTTTAGGGGCTCCACATATTTGTTACAAAGAAATATATATTATGAAATCGGATAAAATGTTCGGCTACGATCAGAAATAACAACGGAAGCGAAATAATACTATGAAAAAAAAAAGACCAGAAAGAGAGAGTAACACAAAAAAAAAGTATTTAGGGATCCTTCCTCGAAAGAAATTATTTCATCCTTTGTGATCGGAACCGAAAGAACCTGTAATTTGTGTCCGCGGGCTTCCAACATTCCAAGAGAAGATTCTTTTCTTATGGGTGAAATTTCCCACACCTATTATCCCCCATGTCTCTAGCTGCTTCAATTATCCCTTCCTATTTCATGACTTTAACTGCTATCAGTGAGCTCAATTGCCGTTCGTTTTGGGCCTTTTCTTTTTGAGGCTCGCGTGAGGCTGGGCTGCTAGCTTTTTGTAAAGTAAGTGATCGTTTTGTGACGCGCTCGGTGGCAACGGCTCGAGCCTTCCAGTCACGGAATTCGAGTTAAAAGTTTGTTACTGCTGAATGGTTGTCACGGGAGGGGAGCTTGTCGAATGTTGTTGAGGGTTTCAATTTGTTTCCCCCTTTTCTTCGTTGTTTCCTTTAACAATAAGCAGCTAAGGCGCTTTTTTTTAGGATGATTTTGAGTTGAAGAGAAAATCGTTTTGACTGTTTGATGAAGAAGCTAATGTTTTCCTAGTAAAACAATTAGAGGCAGTTCATATATTAGAGCTCTAGAGTTCCAACACCCCTTGCAATTATTTACAAAAACTGAGTTTAAAATTTTTTGTTTTCATTTTCTTAAAATTTTATTGATCAAAAGAAATAAATAAACAAAAAAAAATACTGTTGTTAACAATTTAATTTTTATTTTCAATATAATAAGCGCCGCTTGTAGTGATCACTTTGGGTCCGAACCAAAGTGATCAAATTCATAATTCAACTCTCATTCCTAAAAATTACGATATAGAAATATGAATGAATGTTAGTAGAATAAGTTCTCTTACTAATAAACATAGAAACGCAGTTATCTCTACTTATTGATAAGGCAGAAATCGTAAGGAAACAATAAAAAATAATATTTTTAGCAGTAACGAACAATTTTTTAATCAGAGCTTTGATGATATTAAAACAATTTTTCTAGATGCTCTTTAAAGTGCAACACGCAACCTGCACCTCTTTATTGCCTATAATTTGTTGCACGCATAACATAATATAGCATAACATAGCTATTTTATTCACCTCTCCTATAAACAGTTTCAAATGACATACATTACGGACAAACTGGAGTAACAAGATATTTAATTACGAATTCAAACGAATTGATGTCAGTACCTCTTATATAAAAATACATTTAGATTTAAAAATAATTTCATATAAACAGTAAAGGAAACTATAAAATATTTTTAAGCAAATTAACTACTCTATTGTCAAATTATTGAATCAATCAACTAACTGACAAAAAAAAAACACTCATCTGCATATGGAATGTGGCAACATAAGAAAAAATGTAATATGAATTAAGTTGAAGCAATACTGTTCTCTTTCGGATTTTAAAACCCTCAGCGCTTTTGTGCTTTGCCCCGAAAAGTTTATTTCAGCAAAGAAAAGGTTGAGAGGAAAGATAAAAGAGATCTTTACATTTAGCTATAGAGTGAAAGATTATTCATGCAATTGGGAAATGTAATAACTGCTCATCTTTCTACCTCTTAGCTAAGATAAGTGTCAAAAAGTGCTCATCTCGGCATCTTGAAACGAGCAGTATTTGTTTTTCTTTATTTTAATACACGAAAATAAAAACACAAAATTAAATTACACTGAAATTATTGCATAAAAAAACATTACAATGACTCTCCCCCTCCCCTAAATTTCTGTGCCCCCAGTCAATTACATATTTTGCTTATTTGATAATAATCCAGCTGTGGTAACCTAGTGGTAGAATCTTAACTTTGAGATTAACTTTAACATACCATATAAACAGGTTCAGGGCAAGTTTAATCTGCAATTCTAGTTTAAATCAATCTTACATTGTTATGGTCAGCATGTTTGGAGAGCCATTATTATTTTTTTCGAGCATAATGAATTGCTAGAATTGTTTTACAATTTTTGATAAACTGGGTTGATATTACGTGGTTTCCACTTTTTAAAATGTAACATAAATTGAGAAAACGTCATAAAAAGTAACACAATATTTGCATTGATATTGTGGAGGAATTTAAACATTTTACTAAAGAAATAACGAGATCATGTATAGCAATAAATGCTGAAACATACCTAATTTATATAAAAATTACTTGAATTTTCTATATTATGAAAAGTAATTAATATAGTAATGAAGAAAATTGAAAGAGAAAATAGAAAAAAATATGATGTATTCAACTAATGAACTTTTCAAAAATGCTTTTGGTAAAATTTATAGCAATCAAAACTTTCGTGGGTTTTTTTTTCTTCGCATTCAAGCTGGCATATAAAAGTTAAATATTTCAACCTCTACATTGAAAATAAACTTTTTTTCGAATTTCGGTGAAAATGACTCCCTATATTCAGTCAAAAACCTAAAAAGAAATAAAGATGACATTTAGTCATATAAATAATTTAATGATAGTATAGGATAATTAAAGGACATTATTATATCCTAATTACTAATAAATCAAATTAAACAAAATACACAATCGAAAATAATTTCATTTAATTGATTTTTTTAGACAATCTTGTTAAATTCCTTCAAAAAAATTAGATCCTTCTAGTACAGAAACATAAAACGGAATATTTCAGAAAATATACTCGATCTAAATAAATTGGAAAACATTATAATTTAAGCTGAATTATTAAATCATAAATTTACTGTAAGTATTATTATATATTTTTTAATTATAAATATTTAAGCCAGATAAGATTTGAATTCAAATAAAACAATTATTCTAAATTTCCTTTTATTCCAATTCTTTCAGATTTAAAGTTTTTTTAAAAGGCTTCTTTATTATACGTAGCTTAAAAATTGCTTTCGCTGAGATTTGTCATATAAAAAAAGAACACAAAAGTCAAAATATTATTATTTTTTTTCCCAAAGAATATTCGAAAGAAAAAAGATTCAGAAATTACCCTTTCTTGAATTTGCTTTTTTTTTTAACATTTAAGATTAAAGGGGGAAAATTCTTTATACTGTTTTGATTTTTATAAAAGGTAAAATACCTAATTTGGAAATAGCGATGGTTTTTTTTTTCTTATCTTAACCAAAAAATAAAAAAGTTCGCAGACGATATTAAAAAAAAAAAAAACAATAAAAGCGAAATTCAGAATAAGAAAATGAATAAAAAAAGTCTTTAGTCATAATGAAAAGTATAAATTAATGAAAAAATGTCATTAAATTGTTTCCGCAACTTTTTTTCCCCCAGCCACCCAACACCCTTCTACGAGATCATCGTTGATAAATTAAACGACCACCAGCGATGACTTTAAAAAAAGCTCGAAGAAAGAAAAAAAAAAAGCGCTTTGAATGTGGCTATTGTTCTAACAACAATAATCACATTCAGAAGTTCTATACGAAGAGTTCAGAGAAAATCTAAAAAAGGCAAGACGAAAAAAAATTTAGATGCGTGTAGGTTTTAAAAAGAAGTGAAAAGAAAAGTCTCAAGGGAAAAATAAAAGAAAAAGAGAAGCGTATTCTTAAAAGGAATATGACACTAATTTACCATGAAAGTCAGATGCAGAATCTAATTTACACTTTGTGAATTGTCATAGAAGGGTTAACAGAAATATAGCACGAATTATTGAAGTTTATTCTTTTTATTACGATAAAAAAAAAAAAGAGTGAGAGAAAGAAAAGAACTTGGAAAGCGAGACTAGGAGGGTTAAAAAAAATACTAAAAAAAAGCGTTAAAAAAAAAAGGTGAATCATTTAACGAGACTAAGAATGTGGAAAAAAAGGATTAAAATGACTCGCAGATGACATATTCGTAGCTTTGAAGATTTATGAACCTTGAAGCGCATTATTGCTTTCTTTGATCTGAAACTCAACAAAAGAGGTTTTGTTATCGTTTCAAATTTGAAAAGTTCCACGCGTATTTGATTAGACATAGACCATTATTTAATATTTACTCTTTTAGAGTTTAATTTTTCCTCGTCTTTGGCGGCAACATAAAGACGAACTTTTGGTCATTAGCTTTACAAAATGAAAACTTACAAAGCAAGTTTTGAGAAAAGGAGTTCTTTCTTTTTAATTATTCGTTGTAGATGCTTTCTGAGTGATATAAAAAATGAAATATGCATGCTGTGACATTTAAAAGAAAATGATACAAGGAGATTATTTTATAGACATTTTTTTAGAAAACGCAGATGTTATATAAATTGCTGGAGTACTTCATTTAATTACTTGATACTTTTGAAGATTATTTAAACGCAAACGTATATTTAGGACGTCGTGAATGTAAAACGCAAATTCCACCAATGTCTTTAATATATAACATTTATCTTTCCTCGGTCAGCTGTTTGCTCACTTTATTAATAATATTAATCTAATCATAACAATTAATTTGAATGAATTACATCTTATAGCAACAAAGAATATTATTTTGAATCATATAAAATGATAAAATAACGTCCAGTTGTTGAGGCTGAAGACTATCAAAGTTGTAGTTCGCGATATCTCGAAAATGGAACACAATAGATGGAAGCGACCGTTTAAGACATATATAAGGGTCATGGGCTTTCATATTAAATAAAAAAAATTGAGAATATCACTAGAGTGGTTCTGAATAAGCGACCTCGTCATTCTTTAAACAGAATGTGCAATGAAGTGGTATTTTTTGAGATTTCTTTCTAAAGTGTTCTGGAGAAGGGCGTGGGACTATTGATGACATATGAAAGGTGCATGATTTTTCATTTATAAAAATAAGAATGTGCGTGTTTTGGCGCTTTCAATACAGACCCTTTGATTTAGAACACCAAGCTGGACACGGGTTCATTTTGTAGGGTGAAAATTAGTACCCTAGAGCAATTTCTTTGAAATTTTTTGCAATAATTCTGAAAGTATTATTGGATAAAACAAATTTTTAAACCATTTTAAAATTACAAAAAAATATTTTCTTAGAAATTTAGTTGCAATGCATATTTTTTGAGGGGTTATTTTTGTAAAACACATTTTTGAATAATTTTCAACAATAGATATTACTGTTAAACCGTTAGGAATTTAAACCCGTCTTCATTGTTTCATGCAATATTTAAACATGCGATTTTTTTTTCCATAATTGAAAACGAAGGAAGAAATATTTTACCGATTATCAGAGTAATTTGCATGAGAATTTAGAAAATATTGTAACGTCATCGCAAAAAAATAATAATATGGAATTCGAATTAGATTACCATGATATATCATAAGTTTATAATGGTTAGCGATGTCATGGGACAGGAAAAAGTTTTATGGAGAGGAAAGAGTTATCTGTAAAATTGGTAGAGATATTTGTGATTGAAATTATGAACTTTCCGTCCGTGACTTAAAAAAAAAGTTTCCCTTAAGAATTAAAAAAAAAAAAGTGTTCTCCGGTATTATCATAAAAATTTTTTCGAGTTAAGCCACTTATGGAAGGAAGAAAAAAAAATTATAAACAAAATCTAAACAAAACCAAATCAGGGGAGGGGGGGGGACCTGAGGATATATTTTTTGCTTTTGGGACGAACCCTTTTTCAAGTCATACAAAGTTTAGAAATTTAGTTGCAAATATCTCGCCAATTTTACCGATAACTCCATGAAACGTTTCCTATGTTTATATTATGGTATAACGTACATTCTTCTAACTGGACTTTCTTGGCCGTTCTTCTTTTAGTTTTCGCGATATTTTTGGTGACTTTCTTATTTTGCCGCTAAGAGTGCTGTAACCTGTCTCATAATTACTGCGTAGTCACTTTCCTATAGGTGCATGTTACTTCCCTGGCTATACAAGTCAGTTTTTGAATTTAAAGTCATTAAATGGACTTTACTGATCCTCCCCCCTTTCTCTCTCTCTCTCTCTCTCTCTCTCTAGAGAGAGAGAGAGAGAGAGAGAGAGATGATATGATATGATATGATATGATATGATATATATCAGAAATTTCTTTTACAATAATCCTTTCTTAAAACAGCGGATCTCAAAACAAATCGAAACTGTGCATTTAAGTAGACCACCCAATTCGTTTAGAACGAGAAATCTGCGTTCTAAATATAAATAAAATAGCGAAGGAAATTTATTATCGGTTTTTAAATGATTCGTCGAAGGTTGTTCAAAATGTCATTGAACTTAACATTCGTCTCTGTAGGACCTGGAGAAATAAATCAACAATGAATCGCCTACAAAATGTTTCCGTCGTTCCTTGTGGAAATATATCCGATGCGGAAGTAAATAGAACAAGAAACTAAATTACTGATATTTAGAATGTATAATGAATGTTTTAAGAAAATAAAGAACTAAGAGCAAAAATTTCAACTAAAAAAAGTAGGTCGAAGCTGGAAAAAAAAATGTATGTAATCTTAAAATATTTTTCAAAAATCAATTTAAAAAAATCAGATCTCATTTTTCTAGCAGCAACAATGACATATTATTATTATTAAATAATGATAATTTGAAAGTGTAATAGGTGAAAAATAAAAGCTGGGTTGAAACAAAAACTAGTTTGAGGTCAAAAAGATTTGAATGTATAAATCATAAAATTTGTCTGAATTAGAGTACCAAAGCCTTTATTGTATACCAGAATATTTGAACTCGTATTTAAGAAATATATGCAAAAAGAAGAAAAAAAAAGAAATTACGAATTTCAGAAATGAATTTATCAAAACGGTATTTCTAAAATTGTTAAATTCAGCTTTATACAAAAATGCGATGGCACCGGTAATGTCAAGAAACGAAAGAAAAAGAAAGTTAATATGTTCTTTTTATTTAAAAATGTCATATCTGCGACATAAAAAATCGTGCATATCCATATATGTCCAATCTATTTATATAGAAGAGCGGAGTATTAAATAGGTACAGTAGGCAACAACTTGTGGATCCCGCATATTCAAGGAGTCCTAAGGTTTCGAAAATTCTCCGGGGTATTATCAAGGTAATTTAATTTTTGTGCTTTCATTTTAATGTGAAATGTCGTACACTCGAACTCGCTAACATTAAATTAAGTGATTTTTTAATTTTGAACATCATTCTTTCAACACTCCTAGTTACTCACTTCTTATAAATTTTACATTACGTTTGATAATTAAAAAAAGAATATTAAGAAATTGAGCTTATAATTAAGTAGTATTTAGAATTTATTAAAATAATTTTCACAATTTTGTTTTAATCTACATTTTATTTTAATCTTTTTATACTCTAAATACTGGAACAATCCGTCTTGAGATTGACAAACTATTCAATATTTTAATTAATTTCAGTTGTAAAAATTTGCTAGAAAAAAATGCTTATTGAGAGATTTTATGATTAAAAGTATCTGATTTTTAGGTAGATTTCTATAGGAAGACTATTTATTGCAGTGATTCCCGTGATATATATGCCTATAATGCTTTGCCCATGTTATCTTGTGAACAGGATTACTACACCAATTTTATATGAATTTTAACAGGCTTGGAATATGTTATTAGAAATGTAAAAATATCAGACGAGTTCGTAATTTCAGTTAGTGAAATTGGAGCGTTACACGATAGAACAACGTGTTAACGCAAAATATGAATTAAATAAAAATACAGTTTTTCTTTGAATTGTTGTATTTTTATTGAATCGTGAAGTACATAGGATAGGGTTATGTAAGGACTAACACAAGGCAAATAGCCTCCACGGCTTTGATGGCACATACGTGCTCTTTTGTCAAAATTTTCCATGACCATTTAGAGTACTTGTGGCTGAATTTCGTTCATGCAGCGCTGAATTTCCTGATTCAATGTACGCGTGCGTGCTTGTGGGCATGTTGGTATAGACCTTTGACTTTAAATAACCTCATATAAAGAAATGCAATGATGTTAAATCATAGGATCTACGGGGCCAATTCTCAGATTTTCAAATTGTGGTTGCCAGACTTTCATTATTTTTGAAACATTGTTCAACAATGAAAACACGTTGTTGTATCGTGTAGCTCTCCATTTTTTAAATCCTAAATTAACAGCTGTCAGGTCATTTTTTAATAGGATTGCCAATACTTTACAGCACAAATAGTGGCAAATTCAAATCTTACATTAATTTTTGGACACACTTTATTATGCATCTATCTTTGAATACTGATAGAGATAATTAAATTTTGGAAAACGTATTCTCCATCATTTTCACTTTTTTTTAAAATTATGTATTGTATCTAAAGAAACCAGTTGTAAGTCATTTAAGTTGTAGAATAGACCAACAACTTTACTTCTTTCAAATTATTTTTCGTCTCAGTTATTTAATTTATCATTGATCGTTATTACTTTTATCCTGACAGAAAAATGACATGAATTTTCTAGAAAGACATTTTACAAATAGTTCTGGTATGCCAAAGTAACCCTTCTTTTACTTTCATACCCACTTCCGAATCTGTTTCATCCCTGAGCTGTCAATAAAGAAAGAGAGCGAAATAACTCAGGAAAGCATTTAGAAAACCGTCCTACCATCCATTTGCCTCCATCGCTTGTTCTCCAAAGAAAAGATAATCTAATCAAAACGACGTCATTAAAAAATTTTAATTATCGTCGCTTCATTTATTATCAGCAAAATGAGCTTCGTAATACCAACATGTCTTTATATTATCGTTTATCACGGCTAACACCATGGTTGGGTTACATAAACAGTCGACCTTATCATTCACAGATTTTTTTTTTATTTTTTTTTGGGGACACAAAAAAAAAAAAAAAAAGCGGTGGACGCCACTGTCTGTAGTTTACAAAGTTGTGTAATGCAAACGTGGACCGCAACCTGACTGCTAAATGCATAATAATAATAATAATGCGATCTGGCTGGCATTGTTGAGACCCCCCCCAAACATCTTTTTGTTGCTGTGGCTTCAGGCTCATTAGTTCTGTGCTGTTCGATAACCACACCTGAGCCCCAGGGTGTGACCGCCCTTCCATAACCTGTCACCATAATAGTGACTTCCAATGGGGCATTTGCTGTTAGTGAGGTAGCAATCCGTCTAGATCTGCTGACAGGGAATTGTGGAAGTTCAGCAGGTACATTGAGTAAAATCGCTCCAAACTTTGATGAGGGTTCGGGCCCTTCTATTCCCTAGGAGTTAGAAAGTGACAATGGGATTAGAAATATTGAAGTAAATTTTTTTGAAATTAATCGATTTCTTTTTGGTTTCTTGTTCAGGGAGAGAGAGGTTGGTCTATTGGAATGCTTTGTGGGGTTGTCTAATAAGAAAAGATGTATTAAATTTTCAAGTGGGAAGGCTAGGCCCAGAGATAAGAGATTTCCATCTTCGGGCTTGGGTAAACTATTTAGCTTAATTTTTTTCTTCGAAATTAATCGATTTTTTTAAACCTAATATATGTTGAGGATGGATTGTCTAAACTCTATTAAAATTGTCTATATAGTTTGTTTTAAAATGAAGTGGTGGGTTAAAAGTTTGAAATTGTTATACTAGAGTAAAAATGTGAGCATTTTTCAATTGTGAATGTCTTTTTCAAGGTAGCAATTTCAATTTGCGTTACATGCAGACACGTTGAAAAAAATCGTTCAAAATGTTCTACAGACAAGTCGTTGAACCTATAGCAACCAGATTCGGTTGTAGTTACTTCTTGAACAGTATGTGTTCAATAAGAATGGGCTCATCAAAATTTTTATTTAATTTTTAATCAAAAATTAATTAAAATTTTTACTTAGCACTTCGGAGCATATTATTGCAACTAACAATTAAAAAAAAAAATTCAAAGATATCAGTTTTAATTTCTGTAATTTTTTTTCCCAATTTAAGTATATTTGAAAAAAATGTAAACAAATTTTGCAATAATACTTTTGATTGTTCAAGAAACAGCGTATAAACATAAGCATATTGCGACTTTGTTACATTTTTATATATGTACGTTTGCGCGCGCGCACTGTCGCCTCTAATTATTAGTAAATAAATTTAAAAAATTAAACAGACCATTAAGCTAAAATATTGTATGCCTAAAGATTTAAATTTTTATATATAGCAGAATCCCTAGTTTATACCACCTTAAGTTACGAGTTGCTTTATTCCCCCTCCCCCTTTCTTCGAATATTTTCGATTAATGGTCCCTCTTCCACACACACACACGGAAAAAATAATTAGAATAAATTCATAAATATCTGATTCATTTTTATTTATTTATTATTATGATTATGATTATTATTATTTTGCATCGTATATATCACATCACTCATTTTAAAGACAGTATCCAGCCTATAAACATTATCATATTAAAAATAAATGCACATAAAAGAGAGAATCTCTATGGTAACAAATTCAGGGCATGGTATACATATTGACTAGAAAAAGAAGGAAAAAAAAACTGATAAAAATCATTAGCATTTACCTTAAAACTCTTTGCTTCACTTTATCTTTTATTCATTAATTGTCATTTTGTTGGCGCTGGCAATTGTTTTTATCTTCTATTGAACCCCTGCTACAACTCACGATTAATATTCGTCAGAACTGTGATTGAATCATTATGCTACAAAGATAGAATTATATCCATATAAGAGACTAAGGCTCTTTACTTTAATTTGTATTTTATCCATTAAATATCAATTACTTAAACTGACATTTTAGTATTTATGACAATTGGCAGTGAATGCTGCATTCCTGTACCGCTTAAATTCGTGCTTAATATGCACCACGATGTAGCTGAACCATTACAAGACGAAGACAGAGCTATATTTATGCTACAATTAATCTATCTTATATAAACGTTTAATTTTGAAACTTCTTCATGTTATTTATTCCTCTTGTTTTGAAACGAATTGGCATCCTAATGAATAAACGTAATTTTTGTTCTCACTTTCTCTACAATGATTTAGACAGGAATATTTTAATTGTAACTATCGATATTTACAAAATGATTGATTTTCTTCTCTTAAAAACCAATTATTTCTTTTAATTCAAAGCACATTTTAAAAATTACTCTTCTCTCACAGTGGGTTAATGTGGCCATCTTCAATTCTCAATTGCGTTTATTTATTTATTAATTAAATGACAAAAAGCTGTCAATTTTTTTACGTGCCTGTATACGAAAAATCGTTTTCATCGTTCAAAAAATTAAACCTTGAGAGTTTTATATCTAGGACATTCTGAGATCGAAAAACATCATGGAATTATTTTATCTTTTCATGAAAAAATATTAATCCAAAAAGGAAGAAAGAAAAGAAAGAGAACAGAACAATGGAATTTGCTATGAAGTTCTTCCGCCAATAATATCTGTAAAATCGATATCTGTAAAAAAATAATGCATGCATTTCCTTCCATATTCTATGAACGCAAATCAAAACTACAACAAGCTCAATGGATGAAATTTAGAATATTGTTAAATTATAAGAATTGAAGATCTGTAATAAATTTTGGAACCATCTGGTGCATCTGTCTCAATATATCTATTTATGAGATTGAGAACGTGATGATTCAAAATTGCAAAAAAAAACAACAACATTTTTTTGAAATTTAGTGTATGAACTTTTCGTGTTTCGTTCTTAATCCGTGAAATGAGTAGATTATCTGTTTGTTTGTTTCTTTGTGTGCATATAATTGTAATAAATAATTCAGAATCATTACAGACTAGATAAATGAGTTTGATCCAGATACCAAAATTGTAGATCTATAATCAGATTTTGGACATAATTTGTCAATCAAAAAGGTTAAATATTTCCTCATTACATTACGAAACTAAGTCCAAAACGTAAGTTGCAAACAACATGCAAAATATGATCTATGTTGGATGAATAGATAAACAAGTGCAAGAAAAAGAAATCCAACCTTCAGATTTTAATAATATCTTCACATTTTAGATCTTATTAACGTCAAAACATATCAAGCTAGACGCATGTAATTCGTTATCCTTTGTATCAAAATTGTAAAACTCTTTCAAAATTTGGAAGAAGAAAAAAATCCATCTTATGGGGGCTCAACGTCTTTGTCTTTCTATCGAGTGTATGAGATCAAAAATGCAATGAAATAAAAGGATGGAATTTTACATACGGCCTAATAACTAAAATTGCAATTTTGAAGGGATTTTCAAGAGAAACCTATTGAAAAGTCAACTATTTCTCTACGTGTATGTTTGCAAATGTATGAGTGAGATAATTTGTTAATATTTGAAAACAGTTAATTTCAAATCCATTCGGTTGAAAAGATATACATAAAGTTTAGTTTAATTTTGTTATATTAACGCTCGTTTTTTAAATAACAAAAGGGTTATTTTGGATGGATTTCGACATTTTGAATCTCTATTAGATGGCAAGAACTACAACTCATCTCATACCCCCATTTCCTAGCTTCCGCATTAAATCTCCGGGAGGTCCCAAAGGCTTTAAGGTGCACTAGGTCCCCTTACGTAGCGGTTTCACGGTGGAAACAGGTGCCGAACATGGAACTTTTAGGCCTCGAAACCGAGATTTTACCAGCGGGCCAATGCACTCTAATTATAGCCACCCGAGATCTATACGTATTAGTTTGTCATTGAACTGACAATTCTTCTATTCCTGTTTACATAAACGCGATAGTTTAAAAATTCAAACAGCTAAAAGAATGGATTTTAATACACCAAATTGTATATTTGAACTTAATTTTAAAATTTGACGCGACAACGAGTAAAGTCTTGATTTTGCAATTGCAGATCTATATCCATTTATGCTTTCAATTGATTAACGGGAAGAAATTCATTGTGAAAACTCGATTTTCAATGAAACCGAATATAACACATGCCTTATTGTGTGAATACGCGAAGGAAAAAAAAAAAACACCGCGATGGCACATCCGCTGGATGCTTTTATATTTAAAAATGCTTCAAAAATAGCAAAAGTAAAGCTTCATATTATCAATTTTGTTTCAAAAGAAATTTTTTTAAAAAAAATCAACTCGCCAAGCTAGAAGGCAAAGGCAGATAGATTCCTTTACATCCAAATTATTATCTGGCAACATAAACTGTTGATGTTCGAAATAGTCATTATTATTGCTTAAAAATAAATTCACCCACTCCATCTAAAATTCTAATTTTCCAGATAAACAAAGCCTGGTTAATCCAAGGTATAACGCTTAAGCACCTCCATGATTTTGATTTACTGCTGTGTAAACCCGCACTAAAATCATTCCCAACGGCAGTTATTAGCTCTGGACGAAGGAAGAAACAACAGCAGATAAAGGCGGTGGGGTGAGGACACTAAATCAAAGAGCCCACCTCTGACAAGAAAGAACAATAGGGGGATGGGGTGCATTCTTTCTGAAGGCTTACTCATTTATGATCGTCTGCATCGACGGAATAATGGGCCGAAAGTGAAATTGGGAGTGGCTCGCTCTCAACCCGATCGGCTCTTTAATGGGATTTTGGCCAAATAATTATGCTGCTTTTACAGCATTAGTTTGAGGGGTGCAACGAACAGGTGAAGGAAAAAAGTGCTGGAAAAAGTGTTACGTAATAAGGTAACAATGGTAAGATGATTGCTCAGATAAGTTAAATTATTTCTTAAAAATTGGACTTTGATTGAGGATTAGGAATAGATTTGATCGTAGAAATTTCAGATTTTTTTCCATGGGATGTTCGTCCATTTCTATTGCCATTAAGGTAATCTGGGTTAATTTTTGTATGTAATTAGCATATTAGCTCAATTTAGCTATTATATCAAAATTATATCAAAATGTCATATATTTGCCAAAGCAATTTATCGTTGTGCAATTCTTGTATAGGTTAACTACATTTATTGTTACTATATATTTTCACGAAATGTCAATTTAATATGAAATAAAGACTTTCTAAAAATGGAACTTTTCGTCATGAAAGTTTTCATAACCCTTTTTGCTATTTTTCAAGGAAAATTGATTAAAAAAACTTGCAGTATATTATTGAAATATAAAGAGCAACTTCCTAAATTTAAATCAATTTTAGCTAGCAATAATTAAAACTAATATTTTTTTTAGTGTAAAGAAAATACTGTAATCGTCAAAAGGTTTTAATTTTGACGATATTTGATGAATTTCCACATTTCATATAATCCTAAAATAGAAAAATACATTTTTGGAATTGCTTTTGTCTATCTGTGAACACGATAATTCAAAAATGCCATGGGCTAGACGGCAGAAATTTTTTATTAGAAATT